>BRDA01008633.1:22181-32764 GCA_036984385.1 Crenuchus spilurus | reverse complement strand
AATACACTGCAAGACGTCGTCTAAACACTTCTTGACAGACTTCTTATAAACTACAGATAACATCTTTCTTACTCTACACACACAAGTCGACAATATAGACTGTTTCCACGATGACACTACTCAGGTTTCAAATGTATGTAAAACCAGATATTTAACTAAGGTCCAGAATAAATTGAGGATACGAAATAAAGTCTTACGTTTCTCTGTAATTTGAGTTAGTAAACTGAACACACACATCTCATTCTTTCTACAATAGACATCAAATATTCTTCAGACAGTTCTTCACAAATCTGCTGCAGAACGTCACATAAATGTGGCACTTGTAGGTTTGCTTTACTTTTCACTTCATCCCAGATCAGCTGGATGAGGTTTAAGTCTGGAGACTGTGCTCCACTCCATGTTTTCAAGCTGACCATCTTGTTCTTTTTTCCTGAGGTAGTTCTGGCAGAGCTTGGACTTATGTTTTTGGTCATTATCTTGCTGTAGGATGAACACCTGACCAACTAGGCACATACCTGACACAGAAAATCATCCCTCACTCACTTTCACTACGGCAGTACAGACCATAGTCATTAACAAAAATATGTAATATTCATCCAAATGTAAATTTTGTAGTTAACATGAAAACATCTTTTTAGGTACAACATGAGGGAGAGTTAATAATAAAAAAAGTTTTGACAGTTCACAGTTGAGCAGTGCATGACCGCTGTGTAACCCTTTATGATTGTCATGTCTCTGTGTTGCTGTTACATTTCTTTGATAGTCTTTGAGTGTGGTCTAACAGTCCTGATCATTTGAAATGAATGAATGAATTCATTCAACTTAATTAACAGTGAAGGAACATATGAAAGAAATATAATTCTCACTTATGTCACCTTTCATGTCTGATTAACCCAATAATATCACACATCTAACAATTGCGTTTCAAAGTTGCGATCATGGCGGCGCGTGTAGACTCAGCGGCTTTGTGCTCGTACTTTCGGTGCTTTGTTTTATGTTATATTTTGTATGTTATTCAGACTTGATTTTTTATTTATTTATTGTCTTATCCCTTCTTTCTTATTTAAAGTATTTATTAAGAGTTTTTAGCTTTTTATTATGCACTGGAAGCCTTGCACCTTACATTTCGTTATACTAGTTATAATGACAATAAAGTATCTGAATCTGAATCTGAATAAGAGGGAACTTTTTATATACAGTAGCTGTAAGTAACACATCCAGTTCCACATGTTGATACATTTGACCATGCAGAACGTCGTCACATGCCTCATACATAGATTTTAATGTGTTACAGAGGATCTCACCAATGACTCTGATGTTAACTAACACTATTGGAGCGCCGTTAATCTTGATCTTTAATTATAATATTGGCTAATATTATGGATTATTGATTTTTTTTTTTTTTGCTCTAATTTGGTAGCTTCAATCACAGAATTTTCATATTTGTCCTAAAACACCCAAAACATGTAATGAAAAAGACAGAGGGCTAGTTTTCATTTTGTAAATGTTGTCTCTAGAAATTGCTAAGATTTGGTTTTCCTTCTGTCCAGCCTATCCCTCCAGGACCTTATGCCACTCCGCAAAACTATGGGCCCCCATTCACACCAGCACCCCCGGGGGGCATGGCTTTGGTGGGAGCCAACTATAGCCAGATGCCTCCGGGGTCATTCATATCAGGTGAGAGCTGCTGTTCCATTCATACAAAGGGCTTCTCCAAAGCCTATGATAAAAGTTACACCAATGGTTTCCCTTATGATTTATAGTAGCCAGGACTAGAGTTCAGCAAACAGCATGAAGGCTTACAGCTGAATCCTGGAGCTGCAGCTCTGACATGTCTGTAATCCTACAAAAATGAACTTGAGATTGAGCTCCTCCTGTTCTTTTCAAATATATATTCTACCCTTATAAGTCTGTCAATAATGAAACCATTAGTAAACTTTAATCATGAAAGCTTTGGGAAAGAGCTTTGCATGTGACATGAATTTCCTTCTTTTTATTCTGGCTGATGATTAAATGTTAGAAATGATGTTTGAGTGTTAAGGCCTTTGGGCTGGAGCATAGAAATGGGGATCAAAACTGTCAACAGACTCCCTATAATACACCTAGAGTCTTGTTCATTATGGGATGCTTTAGCAGAAATACAGAAACATGGTGTGAATTTGTTCACTGAAAGCTCACAGAGGTTTGTCTCACTTGAAGGAACATTATTCCATAAAGCACTTTGCTGTGGTCATGCCTTTAGGTCTATTGAGTGTTATGTAAATTTGTGGCTATCCACAGATGGAGTTTTTGGTTAAAACTGTTGAATACACACAGAAATACAGAAACAACCATAGATACAGGCACAAACATCTTTAAAAATGCAGAAGGTTACTAAAGCAGAAATTATCTTGTGGTTAAGTAAAAGGAAAATATTCAACCAAATGCTTGTTATTCACTTTAAGCGCATGCTCTCAGTTGCTTTACATTTTTTTCTTGATTTTTAGTCATTTTTTACTGTTTTGTTTTTTACATCCTGAGAATGCACATCCTTAATAATTTATTTTCTTTTAGATAGCAGTTCATTAGGTAATTCTATCTGTCAATGTCCATGAAATTAGACCCCACTGGGTACACCATACAGTGCTATGAGTGGGTGATATGAATTCAGACACATATCCCAGCATTTTCTACTGTTCTGACCATAACAATATTATATCACAATGTAATAATAACAATAATGATCTGTATTATTATTATTTACTACTGTTTATTTGTTGTATCAATTTTATAATAATTATATACATGATATACATTTCTAAATATCATATATGAAAAAAATTTTAATAAGCACTTTAGTAACACTATTTTACTGAGTCAGTTCTTTATGGTCTTCTCCTGCTGTATGTTTATCTCCTCATTTATTCTCAGTTATTTTTGTAGTTTATAGTAGGGCTAAAAATAAACATATTCATATGAATATGATTGATATCAGCTTCTCAAGATAATATTATCAGTATTATAGCACCTCTAATTATAAATGCACCAGTGTTTTTCGTAGGATGAAAACAGAAATATGTGAAAGATTGAAAGCATACTTTATATTACCATATACTTCTGTTCCAGCCTTCTGAAATGCTAAACATAGCAGTTGGCAAATAGAGAAAAAATATTACATTTTCATGACATGCTTTTGCAAATGCTAATGCATGTGTGTAGACATTTTTTTTTCTTAAATTTAGAATGTAATTCTTTTTTATCTTAATTCTTAAAAGTAATAATAGGAATATTATCATCTTTTTTGCTATTAAATTAGGGTTCATATAAGACTCAAAAGTTTTGGTAATGCTTAACTGAATCATGTGAAAGTGGCCTTAAGACACTGAAAGGTAACATTTAGTCTTTTTTCCATCTTTTCACATTCACAGAAGCTGCAGTCTGTAATTTATGTTTGCCTTCGCCTGGAACTTTATTCAAATCCACTTTTCTTCACCCATGTGTATATATGCAAAAGCTAGTGCATCTGCATAGCGATGACACTTTTCACCCTTTACTCCATAAAATAACTAGGAATGCATGTGTAAAACTGAGTACTGTGGACCTTGAAAGATCATGGAAAGTTGTGATTTGGCTACATGTGAAAGAGGGGGAACTCTGTAAACAAAAGCAAATTACTCTGCCAATTTTTATAAAACCGGAGCCAAATACTTCAACTGTGCTTTATTCAGTAAAATGTGAATCTTGTTACAGTTGTAACTAAAGCTATTGCATTTTAATTTGAAAAGGCCTCTGAGGAACTTTAACTAAATAATTTTCCAGTTTCCTCTGTCCAAAAACACTTTTGTTCTGCCAGTAAACTGTGTTTATTGCTTCAAAATTAATTTTGCAACAGCATAAACAAGTGCACAGTACACACAGAACAATCCTGCCTGACTGTGAGTGTATTTTTGTTTGTTCTAAAACGTGACTGGGGTAGTTTGTGACCTTAAAAAGGAGCTCATGTGTTCCCGTGTACTGTTGATTATTTCTATACCCATCATTCAGCCAAGGCGTCTGTGGGAGACATAGTAGCCCCGTTTTTTGGTGCAATGGAGCTTTTTCTGAAAATGTCATTATGCTGATCCACTGCCCTAACCGTGCCAGGAATCGCTCAGTCGAGGGAACATTTTTTTTCTCCTCAGGCCAGGGATATTTTTAAGAGAGGAGGGAAAAAAAGAAAAAGCAACACGGGAGAAAATGTGCTGGTTTTCTTAACGGTGAACGTTCAAAGGCAGATGGGGCTCTGCACTGAGACTGCACGCACTGACCTCTGACTGGGCTAAAAATATGCCGCGTATGAGGGCAGCCTCAGCGCCCTGGTCCCCAATCGAGACGACTGTGGCGACCCCCACATAATCGTAGCCAGGAGAGAGAGGCTGAAAACAGCACAGCAGACTAAACAAAGAAGACAAAAGAAATGAGAGACAGTGGAAAAGAGAGTGAGATGGAGTGAGAGTGAAATTTGGAGTGAGAGAGAGATAAGAGAGATGGAGAGAGCAAGTTGAGAGATGGAAATGGAAAGGAACAGTATGAACTCTTTAACCTACGCCTTGTTAGGAGAATTTAGAGCTCATTTCACATCAGTCAGTTTTTCTTAGCATGAAAGAACAAATGGTTTTTGTTTTTTTTCTCATTCCTGAGTCACTGACACTTAAACTCAGATGGTTTCTAAGGAGTCATGAACTTTACACAGCAAATGATTTTAGATGTGTTTGTCTTTGGAATGAATGAGAGCAAAGTTAATTTTCTCAGCATGTCAAGGTCTGTACTATAGAGACCCGTTTTCTTCTCTGAGATAGAATAAACAACTCACATTTGAGCATCAGATAGAGCTTTTGGGATTGCTGTGCCCATGGACTGAGATGAGAAATGGAAAATTGGGAGTTAAATTTTGTTGATATGAGGATCTCATGGCTCTTGTACTTTCCAACCACCTATGTTTCTGAATAGCCTCGCGGCTCCCTCTTGCTGATATTATCTGTGAATATGTTGAGGACTGATTCTGTTCCACTCATTCTGATCTGATCTGATCTGATCTGCTGCTAGCCCGCTCGCTGCCCCGCCAGTGTCTACAGTGTGCCACCTTTTTGCCCCCACAGAAGCCCCGTCCTGCCTGAAGACCAAGGAGCATGACGTCCTGCAGCGCCAGCGTGTGGTGGACCTGTGGAAGGATGGCAAGTCGGAAGGGTCAATCGGGCAGGAGCTGCGCATGCCAAAATCCACTGTGCACAGCATCATCGTCAAATATCGCCTCAGCAACACAGTGGAGAACCTGCCACGCAACGGCCGTCCCAAAAAGCCCTGACTAAGCATGAGCCATGGACAATAGCGTAGAGAGAGTGAGAGGGAAACTTAGAGAAAAAAGTGAAAGGAAATAGTGAGAGAATGAGAAAGTATGAGGAGGGGAAACAGTAATAGAAAGTCAACTGAAAGTGTGGTGGGGGGCTATATAACTGATTAATGGTGAGGGAGAACTGGAGAGAGGGGTGCAAAAGAGGGGCTGTCAGAAAGCATTTTAGCAGATAGAAAAAGAAAGAACGAGAGGATGGAGATGAGAGCCACTTAAAGTACACACGACCTCCCTGACTGCCAATGCAAGAATGATGAAGCCATCAAGAGTAATATGAACAGGCATTGAGGTGGACAGACAGACAGAAGGAGCGAATTAAATGAGCAAACGAATAAAAGGAGGCGAGTGAGAGTGACAAAAGAGGAAATCGTCCGACCACGCCAGTGAAAAACGAGAGCTGTAGGGATCGTGCCAGAGAGACAGCCTGCAAAGGAGCCCCTTTCTCTCTCACTCCCTCTGCCCTCCTATTTTCTTTCATCTCTTGCTCCGAGAGAAGCCCCAGTGGATTCATCTTTCACTTGGCAAGAGAAATGAGTGCATATGTCTAAGTACCCAGGACCTTTACTCCCTAATTCCTGTGGAAATCTCTCTCTCCCTCTCTCTCTCTCCCCCCCTCTCTCTGCCTCTCTGAACCCCCTGCACTGCCCCCCCACCCCCCATTTTTGCTCATACACAGAGGGAGTACTGCAACTTTTCATCGTGTCAAAACCAAGGAATTCCAAGGACAGATTACAAGTTTGTTTTGCTTCCATTTCCCATAACAATCCAAGGCTTTGGGAATCAAAAATGAAAGCTTTAGATGGACAGTCTTGATTTTTTTATTTTTTATTTTTTTATTTTATTTTTTTACAGGGAAAAAAATGAACTGAACTGAAACCTGGACAGCGGCACGTGGCAATGTTTTTGGACATTTTTTTTTTCTGCTGCATCTTGTGGATGCCTAACTAAAACATTTTAAGACTGTATGAAACAGTACAATTAAGCTTACTGATCTTGAGAATCACCAGAAAGAAAGGGCTGGAGATACTGAAATGCGTGTCGGCTAGACACATTAACCTCAGACTTAGTGAAATCTGGGAAAGAGAACGTAACTCGCTTCTCTTTTTCAAGAATATGCCTGGCTGTTCTCAGCTCAAACTGGCTTGCCCAGATTGCATTGTTGGTAAGACCTGAGATTGGTTTTGTGCCATAGAATGTAACATCATTGTTTTTTTCCTTCAACAGTTAAACTTAAGAGTGGGTGCACGGTATATTGGCAGACATTGTGTTGTAATATAAGTGTCAGTCTAATATTGGAGTTAGAGAACCTAACTGTAGCTTGTGCATGCACTGATGCATGCGTAGTTAATAGTGGTGGGTATTTCCAATCTCTTACGATTACTGCTAAAATGGATAGTGTTGTAGATAACTTCATAGTAACAACACAGTAGATTTGATTTGATTGACGGGTCTAAATCCCTGTCCATGCACTTTATTAGTGCCCTTGGACAGGACACCTAATGTTCCATTCACCTACCAATGTAAACAGCTTGGAAAAAGGAATAAGAGTGTCTGCTAAAAATGTTCATCATACATATACCATAATGTAGGGTACAATTCAATTATTATTTTTATTAAGCTGTCATGACTATGTATAAAAAATGAATCTCACACCCACTGCACTTCATATCTTTTTAAGTTTTTACAGCAACATGTTTTTATTGGTTAGCATTGCTGATATAGAAATTTTGTATCACTGCATCCCTAATTTGGAGCTTCACTAGGGCAAAATCGGTGCCAGATTAGTTTAAATGGGCAATGCTTAAATTCCTGTGCAGAGTTGAAGCCAGAGCAGCTCCCCAGCGGGACCCTTAAACAGTGCAGAACTGTGGTGGGAGTATTCTTAGTGCTCACTTAAGCACACATGAGGAACATTTTTTGTGTATTTGTGTGTTTGTACGCCGGCACAAGTTCTTGCATACATTCATAGGTACAGGCTGTACAATTGAGGTATGCATAAATGGAGGTTGGAGGCTATTTGTGTGTATGGAGGTGTATGTTTGTGTATGCACTTGAGCACACTGTAAACTGAAGACTTGACACTGATGCTCTGTGTGTGGGTTCACTCTCATTGCCTCTAGGTGAGTGATTAATTGTGTAAGCGAAGTGGTTGTTTAGACAGGCAGGGGTCAGGGAGGCTGTCTGCCAACTGAATGTTTTTCTGGGTTACTGAACGAGAGAGAAGGAGTGAAGGCAGTTTTGCAGGAGCAAACATGTGCAGTCAGGCAGTGAATTAAAGTATTTGATTCCCCTGGATCAAGTTTGCTGAGAAAGTGACTGAAAGAGCGAGTGAGAGTGAGAGAGCAGAAAGCAGATGGCTGCTTCAGATCTGAATGTGCGATATGACTTATTTTTGTTGGCTCATGTATGTAACATGGTTTTCAAGGATCCAAAAAGTCACAAGATGCTTTTTTAGTTGTCTTCCCTGTTATTACAGAGAACTTGTTTGTTCCAGTGTACTCCATGTCACCCTAACCGTTAAAGAAGGGAGAGTTGTTTATTTTTCCGTTTTCCTGTCTTGTGTTTATGAAACAATCTGAATTAGATTTTTTCCTTTCTACTGTTGTTTGTGGCCATGGACATGAAGCATTTTGCACAACATTTAGCCACTTTGACATGTTAACACTTCAAATTACCAAGGCCGTGCTACAGTGGTGGTTGAAAGTTTGTGAAACCTTTACAATGTTCTATATTTCTGCATAAATATGATCTAAAACATCATCCGATTTTCACACAAGTCCTAAAAGTAGATAAAGAAAACCCAGTTAAACAAATGAGACAAAAATAATATACCTTATTTATTGAGCAAAATGATAATTTGTGACATATTTGTGAGTTGCAAACCTTTTAATTTCAGTATCTGGTGTGACGCCCCCCCCTTACACCCCCTTAGCAATAACTGTAACTAAACATTTCAGGTAACTGTTTTTTAAACATTTTTTGGTAAAAACGACTTGTGTGCTTAGCGTCGTTGTCTTGTTGCATGACCCACCTTCTCTTCAGATACAGTTCATGGGTTCAGATACAGTTCTTTGTGACCTCGCTGACTATTACACGCCTTGCTCTTGGAGTGATCTTTGTTGGTCGACCAATCCTGAGGAGGGTAACGATGGTCTTTAATTTCTGCCATTTGTGCACAATCTGTCTGACTGTGGATTGGTGGAGTCCAAACTCTTTAGAGATGGTTCTGTAACCTTTTCCAGCCTGATGAGCATCAACAACTCTTTTTCTGAGCTCCTCAGAAATTCTTTGTTCATGCCATGATACTCTTCTAAAAACATGTGTTGTGAAGTGCAGACTTTGATAGATCCCTGTTCTTTAAATAGAACAGGGTTCCCACTCACACCTGATTGTCATCCCATTGATTGAAAACACCTGACTCTAATTTCACCTTCAAATTAATTACTAATCCTAAAGGTTCTCATACTTTAGCCACTCACAAATATGTTATATTGGATCATTTTCCTCAATAAATAAATGACCAAGTATAATATTTTTGTCCCATTTGTTTAATTGGGTTCTCTTTATCTACTTTTAGGACTTTTTTAGGTCATATTTATGCAGAAGTATATAAAAAAGCTAAAGGGTTTGCAAACTTTCATGCTGTATATCTGAACATTTTTTGTTTGGTTAATATACCTTGTGGTACTTTTAACTTTGTCTTGTAATGCGCAGTGCAAAAAATTATGCAGTGTGATACAAATGAATAACTAAACAGAGATCAGCAGATAATGATGACACCCAAGGCCATGTCCCCCTTGTCCTTATGTTTATTAGATTACAAACCCATGAAGTATGCTTTGGATATGAAAGAATGCCTGTTATAATTGCTTATGAATTGCAGCATATATAGATGACTTGAATTAGACAGTGACTGTTAAAGCACTAAACATGTCAGTGTTAACATGAGAGTGAGGCTGTATGCAGTTGTCTTAGGGTTTTGTATTATTTGGTCATCGGTCATGCCTTTGGAATGCTGAATTATAGAATATTAACATGCATGAAATCATTTTATGAATCATGTCTTTGTTGTAATACAACAGGACAGATAAGGATTCATTCATTAGTGTATTATTTTACCATGAATGTAGAAGGATTTCAACTCTAAAGGGATATTTTGGGTCATTTTTTCAAACCAAAGGTATGTAATAATATCCCATTTTAGTAATTCAGTAGAATAGAATAAATAATTAGCAGGACATGAAAAAAAGTATCTCATCCACTGTACAACCACCAGTCATCGCCTCTATATGTTAACTGTAGATCCTTGTCCAAGTATGAAACTTTGTAGGTTTTTTTTTTTCCTTTAAAGATGTAAATGTAATTACAGTGGCTGTGTGCTGACAAGTTGCAGTATGACGCATTATTCAGGAGCCACAAAAACAATAGACACACTTTGTGTAGCAATGTAGTAAAACTAAAGTGTATGTAGAAGAGGGGGAGACACATACTCTGTATAAGCAATTCACTGAACCTCAAGTACCCCTAGACACTATATGAATTTTTTATACTGTTTTCATGAAATATCATGAATGTATAAGGAACTTCACATTAAACTATGATCACCACGTTACTGTCTTTTGTTTGTGATGTAATAGTAATTTAGCTTAACATCAGTTATACATATTTTGGATACATGCACAGTAAATCTGCCAGTGTTAAATCAACACTATTAGAGTTAAATTAACACTGGGAGTGTTACATTTTGACACCCTTAGTGTTAATTTAACTCTAATTTAGTGTTAATTTAATTGTGTTGATATATTTACCGACATATTTACTGTGTGGATAATGCAAATGCTGAGTAAACAAATAAGAGAAAACAGCCTGGAAAAAATGAAGAAATGAAAGAAAAATGTAAATGAATGTGTACGGGGAGGAAAACGTGTGACAGAAAAGAAGAGATTGGAGCACAAAAACTACTGAAGGAAGTGGGAGAAAACAGGAAAATGACAGCTATTGAAGAAAGAGGTGAATGAAAGGTGAAGGAGGAAAAAGAGTAAGGACTTACTTTCAGGGGCTTTTAGTAAGTAGGATGGTTGAGTAAACATAATGAAAATGGTATTAAGAGTTAAATCCTGCAAGTCAAAAATTTGGTTTATATATATCCTCTTTGAGTACTTTTTGTTTTTGATGTTATAAAATTGTAAAAAAAAAAAAAAAAAAAAAAAAAAAA
>BRDA01008633.1:11183-22171 GCA_036984385.1 Crenuchus spilurus | reverse complement strand
TAAAAAAAAAAAAAAAAAAAAAAAAAAAAGCCAGGGCTATATGAACAGCAATAACTTTCAAAATTCAAGTCATATTGAAATGCCTCCTCTTACATTTATGAACACAGTTTAGAATCCACACTTCTATGCTTATTTCATTGAGCTGCCAGTGATTGAATTTTTGAATTCATTCATATCAGATTATACCATGCCAAGAATAAATGCAACTTCAAAGAGTTAAACTTTCTTATCCTGTAAAAAAAACAACATAAATCTGATCTGTGTGTGTGTGTGTGTGTTCTCTGTAGTGCTGAACGGGCCTCCTATGTCAGTGAAGAAAGAGAGAGAGGTGGAGCTTCTGATGGGACGACGGGAACAGCGCACCGGAGAAGTGATCTGCATCGACGACTGAGGCCAACCTCACTGACACACACATACTCACACACATTTACACATATGCACATGCGTGCACACACACACACATGTCCTAGCCATTTTCAAAGATCTGTCAGCAGACCAACAGTGGAGACAATATGCAGTGAATTAAAATAA
The DNA here is from genome assembly GCA_036984385.1 of Crenuchus spilurus. Classification (NCBI taxonomy): domain Eukaryota; kingdom Metazoa; phylum Chordata; class Actinopteri; order Characiformes; family Crenuchidae; genus Crenuchus; species Crenuchus spilurus. The sequence continues at coordinate 21,640 of BRDA01008633.1, read as the reverse complement.
CTCAATAAAATTAATTAAATTAAATAATTGGCAAAATTGAACAGCAAATGGGAAGAAAAAAACATTCACCTTCAGCATTCATCACATACTTCTTTTTGCGCCTTTAATTGGCAAACTACCTAGTTACAGTAATGGCAGTGCTTTGATGAAACCCAGTGTTACAGGCTAAGTAAACAAAACTGAACATTTTACACAAACACACACACACACACTTCTGTTCTATCGCTGCCTTTATCCACATCACAATCTGCCTCAAACTAACCACTTACAATCTGGAGTACTCAAAGCAATCTGCACACACACACACACACACACTCACACATACACACAACCCCAGAACCTCACCATCATCCTGCCTCCCCCTGACTGAGAGATGAAGCTGCATGTGTGTGTAAAAGCATTTGCCAGGCTTCATATGATCATCCCCCTCGTTTCAGCAGCATGCTCGTCACGCTCTGTGCTTCAATGGAAGGAAACATCCATGCATCAAGCTGTGCCTACCGTTTCATAGTGCAGTCTCGGCAAAACATTCGCAAGTCTTTCATCACAACTGTTTCATTTTTTGTCACAAAAAAAGGCAGGACTTTTTTGTTGTTTTTTTATTGCTGCAGTACAAGTAGCTGTGCTTTGTTAACTAGCTTAACAGAGCCTGTGGCTGGAGGATATTGCTGTTCAGTACATTAACAGTTATGGTGGAGAAGAGTAGTAAGATGAAAGCAAATTTCTGTAAATTGCAGCTCTTGCTATTGTAACCACCCCATGTAATAGTTTTTTTGTTCCATGGCCTGAAATGATTAGGAAAGAGAATGCAGTATTGATTGTGGTATCTTGGGGGTACATAGTTTGGTCTTTTTTGGCATTTAGCTTTGTCTCAGAAAACAGACACCGATATGTATTTAGATTATTGGCACATAGGTTTGTCACATTCAGAGGTTATGGGCTCAGTTCAAGCCTGGAAAGGTCATTAAATAAAACCTCTGAAAAGTTATTTATCAAGTTCATGATGGTTACTATATACTACATAGGACTGTATCTATAGTCCTATACTTATTCTAATTCCCCATAACCCCTGTAACTACCATCACTGTACTCTTCCCTCCTTTCAATGAGACAAAAATCACCTACTTCCTAATGTCTCAGCACTCCTTTCTTCTTTGTTTTTCATATTTCTACTTCTCCTTTTTACAAAGTCTTTGAATTGTTTGCATATTTAAACTTGGTTCATTGTGTTTTTTCTGTGTTTTTAATCCTTGTTATAGCAACTATAATTATTGTTGACGTTGCTGTTGATGTCGTCCTTGATGTTACGATTGCGAAGCTTCTACCAAATGAAAATAAGAAAAAAATGAGAGGATAATTCTTTGTAAGTTTGGTCCATGATGTTTCTCTATATATGGCATATTGTAATGATAGCCAACGAAGAGGTTGAATGAACTTCGGAACGATTAACATTTTTCTAGCTTGCAATCTACACTAGATTTGGGGCTTGCAAATAAATAATCTATACGAAGTGGATCAAATATGTAACCCTGACAATATAACATATACACCTATTATATCTAAAATCAGAATGCAAAATTCCTCAATCATCTCTGGAAAGTCTCGGAGGTGACACCTTTGGCTCCTGAAATGCACAGTATTATAACATAAGCGCCTTACTTAATGGTAAAAACAACTGTAAAGAGTTGATCAGAGTGTGTACACTCTGTACCTGCTTGCTCTTATACTGTCTTTAGCTAGGCCTCAGCTCAAAATGATAGTTGAGTTGAAACGTTAATTTATTTGCTCCACTCCCTGTATTACCTCCCGTGTGAAGACTGAGAAAAATGATACATTTCAGTGCTTGACAGTAATTGGGAGAGTTTGTTGTATCAAGCACTTTTGTCCACTCTATTTTTCTGTTTTCCATTTTTTTCAACAGGTTTGTGTTTTGTTTAGTTTTTTTTCTTTTTTTGTTTGTTTTCTTTTTTTGTATTTCATTTACGGATAAGTGTCACTGTGTAAGTTGTGGTTCCAAACCAGTTCCAGATCAGTGGCTATGTTGTGATTTGACTCCAGGTGGACAACGAACGGAACATGTTAATAATACATCTTTCTTTTCATTTTGTTTTGTTTGTAATAAAGATTCAAATGAAAACATCCTGTTATTATGAATGATAACAGCCAAGCTGGATGCGTCATCGTTCCTGATCATTCAAAACACTATGAATGACACTGTTGAACATTTGCTGGAATAAAGATGGGATTGTTCACATTCATAAAAACCTCTGAAAGGTCAGAAACAACAGAGTTTAGTAGGATTGAACTGGAACTTTTCTACATTCCCAGATCAGAAAAGGTTGGGACAGTAAGGAAATGGAAAAAATAGCACTTCTTACATTTACTTTGACTTTTATTTAATTGCAGACAGGTTGAACCCAAGATATTTCATGCTTTGTCTCAGCAGCTACATTTAATTTGTTAATATACATCCTTTCCTACATTTCAGGCAGCACATTCCAAAAAAAAGCTGGGACGGTAAAACATTCACCACTTGGTAATGTTGCCATTCCTTCTCACAACACTTAAAGCAATGAAGTTTTTCAGGTGTTACTTTGTCCCTTTCCCATAAACCCATCTGAAGGTGTGCAACAGTATGGGGTTGATGTTACTTTGTTAAAATAATCCACATATAGTATTTTCTCTATGGGGGACAGGACAGGACTACAGACAGGCCAGTCCAGTATCACTACACACACAATTATGCCTCTGTAATGTTGTAAAATGCTTTGATGTCCCTTGAAAAGATGTAATTTTGAAGGCAGCATATGTTGGTCAAAAATCTCCATGTACTTTTCAGAAGTGTAAATGAGCTTTGCAAAGGGCACAAACAGAACCCTAACAGACCCTGGATTTTGGACTTGTTGCTGACAAGTCTGGATGGTCCTTTTCGTTTTTGGTTGTTTTTGTCAGCGTCCATTTTTTCCAAAATAGATCTGGAATACTGATTTGTGTGACCACAGTGCACATTTCCACTGTGATGATCCATCCCAGATGCTTCTGAGCCCAGAGAAGTCACCATCAAGTCTGGACATGGTTAACATAAGACTTTTTTTGCACAGTAAAGTTTTAAGTGACACGTGCATTTTTTGACATTTTTGCCAAAGTAATCCCATGTAGTTATATCACCGATTTTTGCATGATGATTCTTGATGGTCTGAGGGATCAGAGATCACGGCTGTTCAGCTTAGGCTTGTGTCCTTTCCCTTTATGCACTGAAATTCCTCCAGATTCCTTTAATCGTTTAATGATATTTTGCACTGTAGAGAGGGAAATATGCAGATCCCTTACAGTCTTTCTTTGAGGAACATTATTTTTAAACAATAATTTTTTTTCTCACACAATTGTTGACAAATTGGAGATCCTGCAGGCCTGAATTGCAGTAAAGGATGTATATCAATATGAAATTAAAATGCAGACCAAACAGACATTACATATCTTGGGTTCATACAGTTGTTTTTGCATTTTCTGTACTGTCCCAACGTTTTCTAATTTGAGGTTGTATTTCGTAACTGCTTTTATTGGGTAAAGCTATTCATCAGGTTAAAGCAGTTGAGCCCGTCATCTCTCTCACGCTTTTTATTTTGGCCATTACGAAATCACTGGCAGAGATTTAATATCAGCTTTATGCAACAGTGCAACCTAACAAACCAGTTTTAAGATCATGTATATTGTCATTGTTAAAGAAACATTACCCATTCAAATAAACTGAAATACAGTATAGATGTATTGATTCAGACTTGGATGGAAGAGCCTTGAAATGTTAAACTGCCTTTGCACTTGGCCTGGTCACGCATTTACACTCGCACATGCAGCCATTCCACACTTCACCTCAACCCAGACTAGTTTATCTTGGACCCCATTTCTGAAAGGCAGAAACCCCTGCAGCAAGCCAAATGTGGATTGTGTACAAAGAGCAACCCCAAAATGCTAAAAATTTAGAAAGGGTAGAAAATGGGGGAAAGACTGGATGGGGAGGCAAAGCACATGTTTTTCCTCCAAGGTTTTCAACTATTTGTTCTAGATAATAATACAGGAAGTTAGTGCTGGAAGCATGAGGAACAGTGAGGGGCTTTAGGGGGAAACAAGGGGTGTCGTGAGTAGGAGGGGAGCAGGATATACAAAGGGGAAGCAGAAGCATGATTAGGAAATCCAATCGCAACAAAGTGTGTTTACAATGGCAATGTTTCCATTTCAGATTTAATTAACAGTAATGGCAATATTTATGGAAGCTTTAAGGCCAGAGATGTTGATATATTTTTGGTCACAATGAAACACTAGCTGTTTCATGCATTGCTAATCAGTAAGATTAAATGCAATAAAGACAATATAAAAATCTGTAACTTTACCTTTAACAGGATCTTATAAAATGGTGCATTGTATAAAAAACTGAGGCATATTGTGACTTCATTAGAAAATTCTCCATCAACAAACACACAGTCTCCCACTCGTACTGTATTTTCACGATCAAAAGTCAGAAACGCATACAGTACAGTATACTGGAGTCAGCCTTATGTTGGAGTGTCTGTGAAGGTCAGTATAAAGGATCGAGTATTATTTGCTGCATATTTGGTTAATTAGAAACCTTCTCATCACAAACCAAATGTTTCTTTTTGCAAGGTTGACCTAATCCAATAGCAGGCACATGTGGTTCAGGGCAAATTGTGGTCCAACCAAGCAATCAGTGGTGAAAGCTACCAAGTCCTGCGGTTCTTCCATCAACACTGATCATTCTGATCTTGCCAAGTTTCTGGAGTACTGTCCGTATCATGCTACATTTGTAAGCACTGTTGATGTTTTTAATTATTTTTATTCTTTTTTTTTTTTATTCAGCAAAGGCATCCAACAAAGTCCAAAATAGATCCACTATAAAATGATCCAGCGGTCCAGGTCTCCTTATCTTCCCCATCTTGATGGATTCTTTATTTATGCCACCTTTGCATGCACAGTCATCATTTAAACCGCTGACAGTTACCTCTGGAATCATCCCTTCCTCAGTTCAGGCCAATATCCCATGACTGTACGGACCAAAAAATGAGGCATCAGGTTTAAACAAAAGAAACAATATAATGGTCCTTGGAGCCAGTGGCTAGTGATTGTTGTAGCCCTCCACAGTATGATGTAGTTGACCAGGCTGATTTGTCCTCTAGTTAATCTTGAAGAGGCCGAAGTAATGTTTGCCTGAGACCTGTAGAGTAAAGGAGCTTCCAGTCACAGCCTTCAGTTCAGCCCCCTTGTCCAGGAGCAGCAGGCCAGAAACCTGGCATGGCTTCAGGAAATGGAACTGGTGCGAACCAGCAGCTGGAGTAGTGCCATATCCCTCCATGCACTGCAGCGAGGGGCCTTTAGGGACAGACACTTCCAGCTTCACATACTGACTCTGGTTCTCATTGAAGTGCACCTGAAAGAAAGGGAAAATGAAGAGAGGGTAACACTAGAGCAGACTAAAAAGAGAAAGTGCACACAAAAAAGACTCAGAAATTTTTAAATAAAGGCCCCAAGAAGGGCTCTGTGTGATGCAACAGAAGAACTGCTTTTGAGACCTTTCAATGAAAAACCTACACAATTCAAATTCAAAACATCCATCGTCTTAATATTTAAGAGTACAAACACGGAATGATCAGTAACTTACAGTCCTGACAGACCTTACATATTACATGCATATTAGTTCATGAGTAATGATAAAAGTGCATTTTCTGAAGAAAATACAGTGATTGCTAGGCTTTAGCAGTTCCCAGGAGGTTGCTAAATGGTTGCTATATTGTTGCTATGTGGATGCTAAATGGTTGCTAGGGTGTTGCTCTGTGGTTGGTATATGTTAGCTAGGCTGTTGCTCTGTGATTGCTAAGATGTTGCTAAATGATTCCTATGTGGTTGATAGGCTGTTGCTATGGAGTTGCCAGGCTGTTTATAGTCTGTTGCTATGTGGCTTCCTATAATGTTGCTAACTGGTTGCTAGGCTGTTGCTACGTATATTGTTGCTACAGTGTTGCTAATTGGCTGCAAGGCTGTTGTTATATGATTGCTACTTTGTTGCTAAGTGATTGCTACACTATTGCTACATGGTTGCTATGATGTTGGCAAGTGGTTGTTAGGCTGTGTCTATATGGTTGCTTCAATGCTGCTAAGAGGTTGCTAGGCTGTTGCTATAAGGATGCTACAATGTGTATAAGTGGTTGCTATGCTATTGTTATGTGGTTGCTACAATGTGGCCAAGTAGTTGCTAGGCTGTTGTTATATGGTTTCCTATAAGGTTGCTAACTGGTTGCTAGGCTGTTGCTACATTGTTGTGACAATGTATCCAAGTGGTTGCTAGGCTGTTGCTATAATGTGGCTAAGTAGTTGCTAGGTTGTTGCTATATGGTTGCTATAATGTTGCTAGGTGGTTGCAAGCCTGTTGCTATATGGTTGCTACGTTTTTGCAAGGTGTTTGCTAGGCTGTTGCTATATGGTTGCTACAGTGTTGCCAAGTGGTTGCTGAGCTGTTTCTATATGGTGGCTACAATGTTGCTAAGTTTTTGCTATGCTCTTGCTATATGGTTGCTATAATGTTGCTAAGTAATTACTATGATGTTGCTATATGGTTGCTACAATGTGTCTACATTGTTGCTAAGCTGTTCCTATATGGTTGCTACAATGTGTCTAAATTGTTGCTAGGCTGTTGCTATATGTTTGCTAAGTGTTTGCTAGTGATTAGTAATTGATTATATCACAGTTCATTCTGACCCTGTCTGATTGGCTGAGAGATGTTCTAAGCATGCTGATATTGACAATGACAGTACTCTGACACAATGCTCTAAGTATTACTCCGCTGCATACACGTGATTACGTCTAGCAATCTAAAAAAATCTAGCAATGAGACTAGCATCCCCTGTCCTCCTGTTTCCCTGCACTTGAAATAGCACTGACTGCAGAGAAACACAGTCTGTACAGTAAAGTAACTGAACCTTTAATGTATATCCAGCTTGGATGAAGTATAAAGAAGTATGTTTTAGTATCATCAACAAAAATAAACTGAATCCACTTCTACCAGCAGCTTAACAGTGATATGAATTAACCTGTGATCAGCTGTGAGTAGTGTTTAATTAAATATTCACAGTTTACACCAGAAAAAAACTGAGAAATCAGTATATGTGTTTACTGTCTGTATAATAAACAGTTATTGGTAAATTATGTCCCTCCACTATTATGGCTGATGCTCACAGTCTGATGATGTTATTTTAGCTGTGAAGTGTCTAATAGTGGAACTACTTTATCTCACGGATTTTTGATAAACAAAAAATGGCTTTTTTCTGTCCTCTTAATCTTAAAATGTAACAATAAACAGTGATAACAGAACTGTGGTATAATCACAATAACACACTTGAGGGTTGTGCTATAACATGAGATATTGGCACTGCTGTACTGATCTACGACTGCAGCACACCAGTGCCAATATCTCAGGTTATAGCACCACCCGCGAATGTATTATTGCTTAAATAAGTCTAAAGTTAATATTGAAAATTCTGAAAATGTTAACATTTCAGTAGGTTCTTCCTACAGTATGTGAAAGAGTGAAAGTGCATAATTATTGGCCAATGTGCTTTCGTTTAACCCATCTGTGCAGTGAAACACACACACACACACACACACACACACTAGTGAACACACTAAGGGACGTGATCACACACAATGGGCAGACCCTATTCACGGCACCTGAGGAGCAGTTGGGGGTTTTGTGATTTGCTCAAGAGCACTTGAACCAAGGGGTCACATGATCTGCTCGCTAATCACCAGGCTACCCTTTCATTACAAGTCATGAATAAACAGCCTCACTTACTTGGCAGTAAAGGAAGTAGACACCTCTCCGCATCACTTTGAAAGTGCCGGTTTCTGGGTTGTATTGTACGGCTTGGGATGAATTCAGCTGTTGCTCAGTCCAGCCCTTAATGATTCCTTCACTCTCCACTGTAACACACACACACACACACACACACACACACTAGTACTGTAGTTCACATGACGCAGTAGTACAGTGACCTTTTTTGTCATAACTTACCTTTTTGGAGAGAATCTTTGGTTACTGTTGAAAACAAGAAGCAGAATTAAGTACTTTTGGACAAAGAGTGTGTTGGTAATGTTCTATTCTTATAAAGAATTAAAATATTCTCCACTTACTCTCAAAGTGAGAGGCCACTTTCCTTCCATTTCCACATTTTCCTTTGCTCCCTCCCACTTGCAAGAGAAAGAAAAGAAAGGAGAAGGATGTTTTGGAATAAATAATAAATGCTTCTGGGATGAATTCTGGTAGAGAGATAAGAATAAGTTGTCTGTTCCCCTGCAGGATACAAGCTATAACAGCTGTGCAGATGCAAACATCATGGATTCATCCAGAATCATTTATCGAGCAGCTGAGCTGCTGATCGTCTGTCCAGATGGTGAAATATTTCCTGTCTTTTTCTCTTTTCTACACCTTTTCAGCCATTGTTTTCAGCAAGCACACGGCCAGTCCGCAGCATTTTTTATTTTCACCAGACCAGATGGTTCGAGTCAACAAAATGAAAAAAGTGTAGTGGTGAGACGGGAAAAAATGGAAAACAAATGAAGAGAGAAACTGCAAGAAGAGGGGGTCTATGGCTCTTTCGTGACCCTAAAGGGGCTGTAAAGATTCCGCCTGTGAAACGGGAGAGAGCAACAGCCGTGGCTACTATTCAAGTAACTGCAATAAATTAGACAATCCACCTTGAAAAATGGGCGAAGAGAGATTTTCTCGGCCCTCTCCAGAGGTTCTGTTTTTTCTGCTCCAGAGTCTGGGCTTAGGGGAACTGCCTGAACTCCCAATAGTCAGTCAAAATCTGCGGCGAACAATCTGATACGGCTCAGACCACAAACTGTAACCATCAAAAGGAGCTCCAAGAAGTAGTTCACACTAATGTTATTGCTGGCACACTGGGTGAACTCACAGACCACCACTGTCCCATAGGGCTGCTATTTATAGGCAGCAGAACAATGATGCTTCAAGGAATAATTGTGGATAAGCGTTTTGGCTCTGATATCAAATCGCTGTCAGGTGTCAGTTGAAACCCTTCGGCTGTTCATTAGACTCTAATAGTCCATCTGTTATAAACTGATGTTTATTTAGTCGGTATTCTTGGCCACTACTACAGCACGTCTGCTGTTTTCCACTCTTTAACACACCGTGTACGTTCTGCCCTGGGACGACTAAGCCAGATATGTTATCACGTAATTACAGCAGCTATCAAAGGCCATTGGTAATTACACAAAATAGCAAATTGAGAAGCTATTTCAGGCTTCAGCAAAGGGGTCACTTAGTTTACAATGTCCCTAAAACCACCAGGCCTGTGCAGTCCTTGTGCCAGTTGGTTTTGCTGGGTGTATGTCCATCCAGCTCAAACCTGCAATTTCTCTCGTCAGTCAACGAGCTGCCTACTGCTTCCTGTTGCAGCTTTTAGAAACACGTGCCCATCGGTTTACCCAAGCTGCCATGCTGTCCTTCGTCTCTGTAAATATCACACGCAAAAGCTAAAGCCTGACCATTTCTGCTTGCCTCAGATGGCAGCTTGTAGAGGCACCTTTTGCTAAAATTGGCCCAAAAAATCTGGAATGAAGCCATAAAAGACCCACCTAATCTTTTTTATTTTTAATGACTTTAGTTGAAAACCACTCAGTCAAAGCACTGAGGTTCTTTAGAGGGCCAAAAATGCTTCTTCTAGAGCAACTGCTTCAGTGAAACCTTGTTGGAACCTTTATTTTTAAGTATGCATGTTTTTTTAGCAGGGATGTGGAGCCTTGATCTCTGAACACAACATATTTGCAATTGCCGTGCAATTCCCATTGTCATCATATTCCTGAAGTTGGGATCACTGTCGTACACACATAGGACTTTAACCTCTACACACAAACACTAGTTAGCACACCCGCACTTGGGGCAGAACACACGTGCATGGAGTGTTGGGCAGCCCCATCAGCTGTAGCACCTGGGGGAGCAGTTGAGAGTTAGGTGCCTCACTCATGGGCACTTGAGCCATGGATGTACCTTTGGTTCCAAGCTTGCATCTCAAGCTTTTCGGCCAACCCAAAGGGTGTCATAAGTATTTAAAGGCAAGACATAAACTAAAAGAGCATTTTTTTCAATAGTGTGCATGTAATGGATGGTATGAACATTAGTTTAAGGTCATTTACTCTACCCGTACCTTCTCTCTTCACTCGCTGACTGTCAAGCAGTTCTCTCTTCTCCAGGAAGAGCTGGACAATAGCCTTGCGCTGCAGATTCACCTGAGAGGGGGGGGGGATGGAGAGAGAGAGAGACAGAGAGAGTGAGAAAAAAGAGAGAGAGAGAGAGAGAGAAAGAGAGAGAAAAAGAGAGAGAGAGAGAAAAGAGGGAGAGAGAGAGAGAGAGAGAGAGAGAGAAAGAGAGA
>BRDA01008633.1:0-11083 GCA_036984385.1 Crenuchus spilurus | reverse complement strand
ACTCACTCAATCAGTATAAATCACAAGTCAGCTATAATTACAGCCGCGCGACGCGACAGCCGCCGCTCTTTAAAGCTCCGCGTCCGCCGGCAGACGCGCGCCAAACAGCGCAGTCACTTCCAGTAAACTGCGCTAAACACGAACCGCAGCTGGCAGCACAACGCAGCCACCGGGCTTGGCACAGAGAACGAGGCGAAGTAAACCATCAGTCAGAGCGCAGAGGCGCAAAGAACTGTAAAAACGCCTCGCAGACCCCCAGCACTGCCTCAAACATAACATTATAGTGTGTGTGTGTGTGTGTGTGTGTGTGCTTCGCCTAACATGACCCTCACTGACACACACGAGGTTTAACCAGTTTTTCAAAACAACACTGGACAAAAACGTCCATACACAACAGCCAGCAAATCAGGAGCCACGCGAATCCGGTTAATCTCCAACAGACACACTGTATCATTTAAATATATTGACATGCTATGCTATGCATATTTCTATGAGTCTTAAACATGGTTAAAAAGAACCAAAGCAAATGAGACAAAAATATTACTTCGTCATTTATTTACTGAAAAAATATCCAATAATATATGTGTGAGAAGTAAAAGTATATGAAACATTCAGTTACTGTTGCTTTAAGTATCCGTTTTGACCCCATTGTTCACTAATAACTGCAATTAAACATTTCAATTAATTTTTTAACAGTCCTGCTTATCAGCTTGGATAAATCCATGAACTACTTCAGGTCTTTTCACAACATTTCTGTTGTATTAAGTTGGGGACTTTAACTGCTTTAACCATTCTTTTGTAGAACAACTTGTGTGCCTGGGATCATTGTCTTGCTGCTTAACTCACATTCTCTTGAAATTCAGTTCACAGACAGATGTCCTGACATGTTCCTTTAGAATTTGTGACATATTTTGGAATTCATCATATCATTAATGATGGCAAGCTGTCCTGGCCCAGGTGCAGCAACCAAACCCAAACAATGATACTACCACCACCATGTTTCACAGATGGGATGAGGTTATATGCTGGAATGCAGTGTTTTCCTTTCTCCAAACATAATGCTTCTCATTTAAACCAAAAATGGTGTATTTTGGTCTCATCCGTCCACAAAACATTGTTGAAATAGCGTTCTGGCTTGTCCATGTGATCTTTTGCAGAACAGCAGCTTTCTCAGCTTTCTCTGCCATTATTGTTCAGTGTTGTGATGATAGACTCATGAACATTAACCTTGGTCAATGTCAGAGAGGCCTTTATTTGCTTAGAAGTCACCTTACGTTGCTTTGTGACCTAATAGGTAATAATGGTCTTGAATTTTGTTCCATTTGTGCACAGTCTGTCTGACTGAGGATTGCTGGAATCCAAACTCATTTTAGTTTTGTAACCTTTTCCATCCCGATGAGCATCAACAACTCTTCTTCTGAAGTCCTCACAAATCTACGTTTTTGTGCAATTATACATTTCCACAAATGTGTTGTGAAGATCACTTTGATTGATCCCCGTTCCTTAAATAAAACAGGGTACCCACTCACATCTGATTATCACACCTTCAATTCAAATTTCACTTTCAAAGTATTTGCTAATCCTAGAGGTTCATATGCTGTTGCTATTCACAGACATGTAATATTGGATCATTTTCCTCAATAAATAAATGACCAAGTCAAATATTTTGGTCTCATTAGTTTCATCTGGATCTCATTTGGTTATATAATTTTCGGACTGTGACAATTTGATGAAGTTTTAGGTCAAATTTTGCAGAAATACAGTAAATTCTAAAGGGTTCACACATTTCCAAGCGCCACTGCATTTGTCCAAATTTGCCTACACAATGTCTCATAATACCTCCCTCTGTCCCATAATGCACACACAGCCACATGATACCTCTCTGTCCCATAATACCACACTCTTTATCAGATCTTACACTCTTATTATACCTCACTCTGTCCAATAATACTTCACACACTATCTCATAGTGCATCAAAATGCTATATATATATATATATATATATATATATATTACCTCACACTGTTACATTATAAATCGCAGTCTCATCCTGCCTCAAAATGCCATTTAATACCTCACACTGTCCCCATAATACCTCACACACTGCCTCATAATGTCTAATGCCACATTATGCTATATATATTACCTCACACTGTCCCATACTTCACAGTCTCATAGTGCCTCATTTAATACCTCACACACTGCCTCATAATGCCTTATGCCTCATTATGCTATATATAGTACCTCACACTGTCCCATACTTCACAGTCTCATACTGCCTCACAATGCCATATAATACCTCACACTGTCCCATAATTATTCACACTGCACCATAATACCTCATACACTAGTGCCTCACAGTTCCTCACACTATTATACCTGTGTTCCATAATACCTCACCAATGGTTTCTTACTGCCTCATAATACCATATAATACCTCACAAACTGACTCATAGAGCCTCAAAATGCCCTACAATACCTCACACTGTCCCTTTCTAGACACCCAAGGATGCTTTACAATCGACACACTTCATATACACACACTCCGGCGAGAAACGGCAGCCAGTTGCACACAGCGTACTCTCAACCGGAAGCGACCATCCACCTGGAGGACTACATCGAGCACTAGGGGGATCACCCAGGACACAGTACCAACCATATCTGGGCATACATACACACATTCATACACAGACATACACATTCGTACACACCAGGGTAATTTTTAGAGTATCCAATCCACCTGATCTCCATGTTTTTGGACTGTGGGAGGAAACCGGAGACCCCGGAGGAAACCCACGCAGACACAGGGAAAACATGGAAACCCTGCTCAGGCGCGAACCCAAGACCTCAACGCTGAGAGGCAAATGTGCTTACCACCAAAACACCATGCCGCCAATACCTAATACCTGACACTGACCCATAATTCACCATGTCCCATGATGCCTCACAATATGTATATCACACTCTTTTATATTACCTCACACTTCTCTGCAGAATGTCAGCACTGTGTATCGCCTAACAATACCTCACTTACTGTGTCTATATTCAACACACCAAAGACATCACCAACTGCACTTTCCCATAATACTCAGCACACTGTGCTATGATGTAAATGTACCACATGGTACATACATTAAATAATAATACTTATTGAATAATGTCATATTACAAATAAGGAAAAACCTATTCTGCTACAAAAACAGAACCATAGTGTAAGTGTATCTCACCACCTGAACCCCTCTCTCATTGAGTCCTGGTCCTGTCTGTGAGGGGCCTCGTGCAGGGCGCGCGCGCGCTCTTACCTGCTCCAGTCTGTCTCGCAGGCTCTGCACGGACTTGCTGAGCTCTCTGCTCTGCCGCCACGTCCACGCGGTGAGCAGCGCGCTGCAGGCGGCCAGCGCAAGCGCCGCCACGGCCACGAGCGAGCAGGCGAGGCGCAGCGCGCGCCCGCGTCTCCGGAGCACGAGGCGCTGCATGGCGGCTTTCAGGGCGCCCGGACCAAGACGACTCCCGCGGAGCGCACTCCAGACGCGCTGCACGTGCACATTTTCGAGGCTCTGTTTGAGTGTGTGCGTGTGTGCGCGCGCGCGCGCAAAGCAGGTTCACGAGCGCGCCGAACCGTAAGCGCGATCGCAGATGTTGGCAGACGTCTGCGACCTAAACCTCGTCGGCGACGAGCATGAGTCACGAAAACGCTGCTGCAGCAAGTGTAAAACAAAACAAACCAAAACGTGTCGCAGCAGTTGGCAGAGTTGATGGAAAGGGGGAAATCGAGCCCCTCAGAGCGCGTGAGCGGCCGCCCGCTCCTCCTCGCGCTCTGTGACGGACAGCGCGAGAGGCAGTCGGTGAAAGGTCGCGTCTGAAAGCACCACTTCACGTCCAAGAAGTGCTCAGAAACCCAGAGCAGTGCACGACCAGCGCAGCAGTGGAAAAGAGAGAGAGAGAGAGGAGAGAGATTTCCAGACTTCCTTCCCCGTGGTATGATGCCAAGTATTCTCTTTTCTAGGAGGGGGGGGGGTATAGTTTTGGCTTTAACTGCTCAAAATCAACACGTGCAGTTTCCAATTCTTCATCCTTTTACAGCATTTTGATGAGAATGCACTCATCAGTGTCAGCCAGGAGTAAGAGTGAGGGGATTACACCTCTGGCTGTTATTTAAACATTGTTTATAATAATAACAGTGCGTCTAACATCACTAAAATAACCTGCAAACTGCTTTACAATCCATACATGTGATAATCACAGCACACAGCCTGTCACTTGGCCTCCACTGCCTTCTGTATATCTGTCTGTATATCTCAAAGCAGCACGTTTTCTAATTGACCACAGGGGGGCGCTGCTTTGTAAGATTTGTTTGAATGCTGCTCTTTTGACCCTTTAAATATAGCCCGTTATATACTGGAACATGTCCAACATGCTATCCAAGTATGTTGACATGGCCTTGAGTTCACTGAGCTTTCCATACAAGAAAGAGCTCATTTTTTTCTCAGCATTCTTTACTATTTCTCTCCAAATATGAGATGCAACTGGACACCAGACACATGTTCAAATGTTACATAACAGAAGCAGGTCAGCAAAAGACAATGGAACTGAGTTTCAACTTTATTTGCAGTAAAGTGACAATAGGGTTAAGTGGGCATCTACGGGTGGACATCAGGACATGTTCCAAAGACATCATTACAGTAACGCTGTACAGAACAAAAGTGTGGCCAAGTAACAGCTCCATCAATGGGGAAACGGGTTTAAAATGTGGTGGGGTTCAGAAGTCAGACCAGCTTCTAATAACAGAGAGTGTAGAATTTATATCTACACTCATTTTATCAGCTCAACTGACCTTACAGGTGCACGTTGTACTACACTTACAGACTGAAGTCCATCTGTTTTCACCGTCACCCTGTTCATCAATGACCAGGACCCTCAGAGGACCACCACAGAGCTGGTTTTATTTGGCTGGTGGATTATTCTCAGCACGGCCATGACTCTGACGTGGTGGTGGTGTGTTAGAGTGTGCAGCACTGATATGACTGGGTCAGACACAGCATGATGTTTTTAACTACTGGAGTGAAAAGTGCGCCAACCACAACTATCCACCAAAGAAGGACTATATGAGCAACACAACAGATGAGCCGTCTCTGACTTTATATCTACAAGGTGGACCAATAAGCTGGGTGGTCAGTGAGATAATGTAGTATTTACAGTCTTCATCAGCTCTGCTGTAATCCAGCAACACTCTTAACACACCACCATCACATCAGTGTCACTGCAGTGATGATAACAATCCACTATTGAATAATACCTGCTCTGTGGGGGTCCTGAAGAATAGAGTGAAAGTAGGATAAAGTATACAGAGAAACAGATGGACTGCAGTCTGTAATTTTAAATCATATATAGTAAGTGGAGCCGACTAAAAGGACGAGCGTAGCACAAGGAGACGGTGATAATATTCTATATACAGAACTGCAATGTGGCCTCAGAATTTTGGAGCCCACTCTATGTATATACACACATAACCAAACATACAAACTTACGTAGCGAAAGATATCATCGGTGGTCTTCAAACACGTAATGTCAAGCTGTGACTAGTACACAGTTCTGACCTTAACTCCACTGGGTTGCTGAAACAACACCAGGCTCTTTTCCCAGCACACTACTTGGCAGGCAAACTAAAATACAACAGTGCTATCTTGCTAAATAAGCTTTACTGTCAGAGAAGAACATCTTTTAAGAGGAAAGATAAACAATCCACTAGAGTAAAGTGCATTCACGGCCCCATTTACACACACACACTGATATAAATAGACTTGAAGACTGCAGCGCACTTTTATAGTGTTTGTACTTTATTTCGTTTTCATTATTCTCGCATCTCTCCGCCAGTGCAAAAAATTCAATCTAGAGCAGGCTGGTGGGCAGCGTTCCTCAAAAAGTGATGCTAAAATAAAACACACATATAGTCGACTGAGGTAAATGCTAAATGTATTGTAGAAGTGCTGTGTACACTCAAAGTGCTTATCTACAATCTCTGACTTATGTAATTACGCACTCTTATGATAAAATTAGGAAACGTAAGACATACTGAGATTGTCTAATGACACTCAACACTGAGATTTGGGCTTACAGTACCAGCAATACAAACATCAAATATGTAACTGGATAACATGATCTTCTACAATGTACACGTCTATAAAATGTTGACCATAACCACATAGACAGCAGCCCATTTTCACACTGTCGACATTGTGCTTAACACTAACACCAGTACACCACAGCTCCTATAAAACTAAACTGCATCTTTGGTTATTATCAACACGTGAACATGAATAGTTCATTTTTAAAAGAATAACGACTTATTGCACTTAATATGTTCAGAACCACAGTGCTAATGCACTAAAGGTCTCCATCACTCAATAAAGACCAGAGATGTCTACTACTTGTTAGCTACATTAGCCTCTTAGCTCCAGTGCAAAACTAAAAAAAGTTAACTTGACTAAAAATTCCATTTGTTTCAGTGAACTACTCCTTTAAAACACTAAGTGTGTCTTGATTACAGTCTACACACAGAACAGAGAGGAACGTCAGTTTCACGTTATTGGACCATCCTTAAACATTTTTGCTTTTTGAGTATTTGCTTTTTCCTGCACTGGAGAGAAAATGTGTAGCTTAGAGATTTGACGACATAGTGGAGGGTTTTAATGGTTATACCCTCAAATTTAAGGGTCTCCCTCGGCCAGGTGTTCCAGGGCATCCCCGTCACATCGCATGCAGTGGTAGCCCTGGTCAGAGGTCACGTCCCAGCAGCCTTGACTCAAGTAGAAGTCCAGAGATGGCTTGTTCCAGTTCAGCACAGTAAAATTCAACTGAGTGCAGCCAGCAGCCAGTCCCAGCTGGAAATAAGGATACACATCAGCAACATACGTGAGTCTCATGAACTCATTTTAAATGTATAAAACAAATCATTCATCAAATAGTTCTACAAATACAGTCCATCTGTTTGTCTGTGTACTTTATTAGCTTCTGTTCTTCAATGATCAGGACCAAACAGGGCAGGTGGTATTGGGTGGTGGATCAATCTCAGCACTGCAGTGACCCTGACGTGGTGGTGGTGTGTTAGTGTGTGTTGTGCTGGTATGATTGGATCAGATGTAGTAGAGATGTTGATGTTTCACACACCTCAGTGTCACTGCTGGTGTGAAAATAGTGCACCAACCAAACTATCCAGCCAAGAGTGCCCTGCGAGCACTAAGACAAACCACAAAAGATGAGGTTCTGTCTCTGACTTTACACCTACAAGGTGGACCAACAATGTAGGTGTGTCTAATAGAGTGAACAGTGAGATAACAGTGTTTAAAATCTCAGTGCAGCCAGTACCAGCTATAACATAAGTGAGTCTCATAAGGTCATTTTAAATGTATAAATCAAATGAGATGTGATTACAAACCGTCACATACGCTTCTTGTGTTCCTCAACTAATGACTGAATACCAGTGTTCCTCATTTAACCAAACACACCTGATGAACCAAGATATGACTAAGTGGTAAATGAAGTTATATTTTTCGTCAGGGCCCAGAGTGGCTCAGCGGGCAAAGACGCTACCACTATGACCTGAGAATTGCGAGTTCAAATCCCGGTCATGCTGTTTGCCATCAACAGCCCAAGAGAGCAAAAATTGGCAGTGCTCTCTCTGGGCGGGTAGATGGCGCTCTCTCTCTCCCTATCATTTTCCTGTTGCAATGTCCGCTGGCTCAGGCGTTTACTGATTGGTCCAATCAGAGCTGGGGACCCTGTGTGCTTTCCTCCGAGCGCATTAGGCTCTCCAGTGACGGTGTATCAGCGGTGGATCGAAGAGGCGGTGGCTGCATCACACGCAACGGAGGAGGCTTTGCAAAGTGATGGGGAGAGGCCTAACGGAGGGGATGGGCTAATTGGCTACCACTACATTGGGAAGGGGATAAAAATGGGCAAAAACCTAGAAATAAAAAAAAAAATTTTAAATAAAAAAAAAAGATTTTTCGTCAAACCAGTCCTTACCTGAGCAACCTTTCTCATTAAAGCCTTGCCGACACCTTTTCCTGGAGATGATACAAACATGAATACACAATTCAAAAACTGTTGCGATTAGGTTACACATAGATAACATTCTAATTATATACATGAATTATTTCCAATTGAATTCCCACTGACAGTCATATTTCACAAAAAAAGTGTTCACCTCTGAACTCTGGCATTACATACAAGTCCTCCATATACACAGTCCGGCCCTTCAGGGAACTGTATGTGTAGAAGTACAGAGAATAACCCACTTTAGTACTACCTGGAACAAACAAATATACACATTTTACAATGACCGTCATTTCCTCCTCAGTGAGTCCGTTCTCACACTAGGCTATATGTTACACTGTGGTTTGTTTAAGAAACGGAGTACAAGTGAGAACCATAAAGGGCAGCAGAATGAGTGAGAATGAGTAATAGGCTGATAAAAAAATCATTTGAGATACACTGAGGCAAAACAAAAGAACACAGCAGAGGAAAAGAGATTATGTAATAGTCATGTAGCTCAGCTACAAATGACACAGCCTTGATTAGGTAACACATTAGACAACACCAACATCTCCATCTACTGCATATGGTCAGTTACCATAGACAGTCATCTTTATTTAAAAACAGAGAAGAGAAAAACCATGAACTCTGCTCTGCCCACAGCCTTCTGTTATACATTTGCATGGAGTCAAGAGGTTTTATGCCTCTACTGGGTATACATTACTAATAGTAATTACTGCAATAGGTACATCATATGAAGTTACTTTACAGACTGTAACTGGTTATTAATACTGATATAAACTACCAGTCAAAAGTTTTAGAACGGCCCGATTTTTCCAGTACTTTATTGAAAATTATTCCGTTTAATGTCTCAACACAGTAGCACCTTTTTCAGATATAACAGCTGAACACACTTGTGTCATTCTTTCTACAATAGACATCAAATATTTTCCAGACAGTTCTTCACAAATCTGCTGCAGAACATCACATAAATGTTGGCACTTGTAGGTTTGCTTTGCTTTACTCTTCTGTCCAGTTCATCCCAATTCAGCTGGATGGGGTTTAAGTCTGGAGACTGTGCTCCACTCCATGTTTTCAAGCTGACCATCTTGTTGTTTTTTCCTGGGGAAGTTCTGGCAGAGACTTATGTTTTGGTCATTATCCTGCTGTAAGATGAACCCCTGACCATCTAGGTGCATACCAGAAACTAAAACATTTAACCGGTAGTGTGTATAAAAAAAAAAAACTCAAAAATCAGTGACACAAAATACAGAATTAAAAAAATGAATTTTCTTCTTAAATAAAAGTGTGTTGACATAGAAAATGTTACATTTAATGGATGAATTCAATGTTCTGAGGGGTAGTGCATGGAGCATTACTCACCATCTTTGGCCTTGTGCTGTTCGGGTACCTCAGCGATTATTCCATGAAAAAATGGGTTTTTAGAAAAGCCATCCTGTTCTAGGTCTACAGGTGAAGATAAAAAAAAGTATCATTAATTACACATACAGACCTTTTACAAAACAAAACCATACACCTATATTTGTAGTACTGCATGACACCATTTAAAGAGGACATTCACATTATTTTAGTGTTTTCATTTACGTACAGTCATTGATTTGTTGGTCATATAAATATAAAACAGTAAACATACTGACTGCTGTGGTTTGAGGATTTGCTATATTGACAGCACAAATCAGTGTAAATCAATTAGCACACGTAGACGTGCTAAAATGAGAAATTAAGTGAACTTCCCCTTCCATTAAACCATACATGACGTCATGTACCTTTTTGTGTGATTTTCACCTGGTCTCCAACTTTCTCATAATCTGCCAGTTCCTGAAGCAAAAGAAAAACAGATCATTGTATGTGTGCTCTATGTGCTCTGTGCTTGATCAGATGAACATTACTGATGCTGCTCTTACCTGAACCCGTATCAAAATGTATGATTTAACAATTCATGCTGATGGTTAATCAAAAACACTGTGATGGCAGACAACAACATGACAGATGATACACCACGCTGCCCCCACCCGGACTGGACACACGTGCGGAGCTCGCGCCGCTCACCATGATCATGCGCGCGATGTCCTTACAGTCCTCCAGCGTAGCGGCCCGAATAGTAAAGTCCATTTGTCCAAGTGTCCTGTAAACACTGTGAGTAAATGTACACGATTCGGGGTCTGCCAACGGGGTCGCCGTGTTTGGGTGATGTAGGAAAGGAAGAAGCTGAAAATCCTTTTACATCACAACCGCCCCAACAGCTCAACACTGCCATCTGCTGGACAGTCTCAGCACTGCAGCACAGCAGGCTAGCTTCATTCAAATACGTTCATAGTCCCGCCTGGAAATAGACCCACAAACATAAAAAAACCCCGATTGTTGCACTGATTAGGCTCATCAGCAGGGGCGTAGCAGCAAATTCGGGGCCCTGTACACTCTCAATCTCAGTGGGCCCCTATAAATGCCAGTAAATGAGGCACATGAGCAAAAAAGGGGGGTATTTATTTAAATAAAAAAGCATAAATAAGGTTTTAAGCTACAAACAGATCAGATGATGTTGATGTAGACTATTTACATGTTGATATGTGGCAGAAATATTGCTGGTGGATCATTTATTAAGTCTCAGCACAGAGTTTCACTTTTAGCTCTGCTGTGTTAGTAGACAATAGGATTTAGCACACGCACTGAACCAAAAGACTAACTTACTTTAAACTTAAGGTAAACAACTCGCATTTAGGCAGCAATTCTACCAGTCAGCAGCTAACTAGCTAACTAGCTCTCTCTCTCTCTCTCTCTCTCTCTCTCTCTCTCTCTCTCAACTGGTTAAAGTTGATGACTAACGTTGGCGGCTCATAATTGTCTTTATACTTACAGCCACAAGCAGCCTGTTTGGCAACTAACTAAACTAACGACTTCACGTGAGCCTACAAAAATCAGCCGCAGCTGTCTGGAGACTGCGGTCAAGCTATCCGCGCTTTGGAAATTCACCGTCAAGCCATCCGCGCTTCAAATCTGAATGCACTTATAGGCGCGTCATTACGGTTT
>BRDA01008631.1:0-17682 GCA_036984385.1 Crenuchus spilurus | reverse complement strand
ACTGCAAATATTGACTTGCTGCATTAACTCATTCTAACTGTCAATAACAGCTTTTGTTACTCATAATATGATTGCAATTATATTTCTGTATGTGACAAAAACATCTGACAAACGCATAAAAACCAGAGGGCAGCAGATCATGTGAAAATATAATATTTGTGTCATTCTCAAAACTTCTGGCCATGACTGTACAGTATTACTTAGTCCTGCTCCTGATGTAGACAAACTTGTTTTGTTTTTGACCCGATTTCCCCTTCAATGCAGTGGTAGCCAATCAACACATAAGCACTATTCTGAATGTCAAACAAAATTAATATAATTATTGTTTTTACTTATTTGAACAAACATTGAAAGTGTTTGTTTTTGCCATTTTCGGCCGAATAATTTTGATTGCCGAATATTCGGTGCATCCAATAATATAAACAGCAAATCCAACTTTTACTTCTTTAGTTCAGAAAAGGCGCTGCCACGCTCATGTTTCTAACAAACACTAGAACTCAATAGTCACCTAAACGTGTGAATTATGAAAAAAATAAACTTGTTTATTGACGATTTATGGATGAGGATTGCTAAATTACAGAAGACTCTGAAAATCTGATGTTAGCATTTTCAGTTGTTATGAATTTTTAGGAATTTGATGCAAACAAAATAAAATAAATAAATGTAGATATGCTGTTTTAACCAAATGGCTTCCAACTTTAAAGTTCCTAAATAAATCAGTTTCATGCTTGAATGTAGAACATCTAATATTAAGATGACAAACAGGTAAAAACAGTAGGAATGTAACATTTTAACAGATGGAAAAAGAGAAATACTTTAAATCTATACATGATATCACTCTGTATGTACTGACACTTCCCAAAAACTAATAAAAATAAAATGAGCCAACACTGCTTTTAACCTACCTTTGAAGTTGGAGCCGCAGAGACAAATATGAATAAGAAGCCCAACAAAATGATGATGACTGTGGCCCGATCCATGGTCACCCCTGCAAGACTAAAGCCGTGCAGCCACACACAGGAACCTTTAAATAAACCCCACAGGAACTGCAATTGGTTATCACCGAAAAACTTAAGACAACCCGAGAATGAAGAAAATGTAAATATTGTGAGTTAATTCTTGTTCATAATTTTATTCTAAAAGGTAAATGTTAAGGTCCCTCAGGCATGAGGGTCCTATAATCATGAACTGTATAAAACAGAAGTAAACATACAGGAGTCAGTTTTTGGTTGTTTCTCAATATGCGTACTTGTGAAATTGTGAAACATCATCACTCTCAGCCCAGGTACGGTTCCAAATCAAAGTACGCATAGTCAAGTTTGCTGATAATACCCGGATGTGTTCTCGATCCGCCCCTTCTATCGAGTATGCATCGGTGGGGACTTGTGTGGACTTGGTGCGGCAATGTATCCCAGAATGATTTCTTTTTAATGCATTATTTTATCTCAAATAAATTTTGTGTAAAACTGTATTTGAAGAAAATATCCATTTTGTTGGCTTTCTTAAATGTGTATTTTTATTGAAACGGGAGTTACAAACACGGTAAAGAGTACACTGTGTGCTTTGGAATATATTAGATACGACCATTTCTCTACAGCTTGGATTACAAGCAAGAAAAAAGAGAAATGTACTGAGCCAAGAAGGCAAGTCATCAGTGTATGTCTCTTCTTCCTCTCCTTCATCTTCATCCTTGCTCTCCTCCTTAGTTGTGCTGCTTCCTCCTCGGCTTGAAGGTAAAGCATACCAGCATCAACTGGAGCGACCACCCGCTCCATTTTCCTCACAAACTACACCCGCGATTATTTCCTGACAATAGCTTTTTATACAGACACACATTTAGCTCTAATAAATGTAAAGAAATTATACATATTTTAATTCAGATATTTTTCAGTGAAAAGATATTGAACTGTCTGTGTCGGCTGGTTGTGGGCAGGCTGGGCTGTGACGTCTTCAAGTACGCTGGCGTTCCAAATGCAAAATAATCCCCCGTACTTGGGAAGTTCGTCCTTGTCAAGTCCACAAGTTCAATCTTTACAAGCTCAAACTTGTCAAGTACACAAGTTCCTTCGTGCGTACTTGAGGTTTGAGAAACAGCCTTTGTCTTTACTGTAGGTTGGCTGTTCTCCTTTATTAAAGTTGGCATTTCATTATTCACATCAGCCATTCTACTTTGCCATTTTTCCATCAAAAGACCATTTGTTCAATAGCTCATAAAAGAAATAACATTTTCCAGTATGTCTTTCATCGTCTCATCTAACTAACATAACTTTTGGTTGCTGTAACACATGACTTAGAAGTTCACAGGATATTAGTACACCTGTACTTGTTTTAGTTTACGTGGGGCTCCTCCCCGTTTCTGCCTGTTGAATTACTTCATATATTGCTCAGCCTGTTAATCACTACAATAGTTAAACAGTGATATAACAAAAGAAATACAAAACATTCCATAACAAATATATGTACTTAAATCAGTCATTAACATAGACTCATCTTAGCATAGTCACTTAACTCAAGAGCATAGTCACTACTGTAACTGGACCTTAACATATTTAAACAATTCAAGATCCCATTTTTGTACAGTTAACTAGATTTTATACTTACTATCAACATTTTAGGATAAAGTCTCTACGAACTAAAAGCACAGGAGCACCCTAAGGGGGTAACATCCACAACGTAAACACTGGGTGTAAACTGTTTTCTCTGTTAGCACAACTGCTAAGTACAGGTTTAGCTGAATACTGCAACTTTTAAACCAAATTTGACCGAAATTCGATCAATTTACAATGTTAAACAGGTATACTTAACCTTTTTAGTATTATTTTGTGGAGTTACGTCGTACCAACCTGTATGAAACAGGAGTAAACACAGACAGGCTGGCTGTTCTCCTTCTGAGGAAAAATGCCACTGCAAGTCTAGGCAACTCCACCTCCTGTCTAACGTTAGTACCCCCTACTGGTGAAACTAGATAATGCAATTAAGATTCATTTAAAATGCAAATCATGTCTCAGTGCCTTGTTTACCTTTAAACAAAACTTTAAAGCAAAAGAATATGTAGTATTTTTTGCATGTCACATAAACAGTCCTATTTGTTGTTAAATAGTGTTTAGTAAAGTTTATCCACGCAAAACTAGTCATACAGTCACATAAAGCAGCTTGAGTTGTAGTGTGTGTCAGCAATATTAGCATCAAAGCTTCAGTTCTAAACTAAAGAAAAAGCTAAAACTGGAATCTGAACATGACATACCAGAAAAACTAGCTAACAGTACTTACAGACATAGTAAGAGACAAAATAAGACGCACCTCATAACCAGAGTTGTCAAGTAAATGCTAATTTGTGCTGTTTTATTAACATTTCTGAGGTTTCAGGGTGTGTATTTTTGGGCTTTACCATGGCTTTTATATGAACACGATAAAAAGCACAAAACATAGTAGAAAAGGAATAACTAGTCTTGTGAGTGGTGGATAATTCTTATGGACCTGGCAACCCTGCTCATAACATACCATAAGCACCGTACATAAACAAACTAAGAGCTCAAAAGATCTACTCCATTGATAACCTTAACAGGCAAGTACAGATACACTCACACACACACCATACCATCTCCATCAATCAGTCCAGCACAACTTTATAGCTGATATACCTGCCCAAAGTTGAGAAGGGTTCAGCTGAAGGCCCACACAGTCTAACTGTTCAAAGCCCCATAATGGATAGAAACCTGTGGGTGGACAGAGGCTTGTCCTTCCAAATAAAAGCCCTCAGTCCTCAGCTGGACTCTCTTAGGCAATAGCGTACTTACACAATGTGTGTAGAGGGCTGTTTACATATTAGTGTTTCTGTTATCTTGTGTGTAGTAATGGCCAGATGAAGCCTCATGACACCTTGAAGCTTTCTATCCAATTGGTTAAAAAAGGTTAGTTTCTCCAGGCTTCATGTGCACACAAACCTTGATTGTTGATTGGCTTCATGGCTGTCTTGCAACAGTATCAGCATGGAAATCATCACTGCCACGAATAGAAATAAAATTAGATTTTCATTCATTCATTCATCTGTTGTTGATTTGTGGGTAATGGTAATAAAGGTGACTAAAATGACTAAAAACTTGTCAGTATGATTTCAGTCAATGTTTAAATAATCATATAGGACATGTATGTTTAAACTGTTGCAGTGATTGGACAGTGATTGAATTTATGAAAACCCCACAGGAACTGCAATTGGTCATCACCGAAAAACTTAAGACAACCCCCACCTCTCAATCAAGAAACTCTTATCTTTACATTGTAGTAAACAAGCACAGACTTAAAGAATTCACTATGAGGTCAAGCATCTTACAGTGCCAGATCAAGAAAATGTAAATACTGTGACTGGCTGTTCTCCTTCTTTATTAGGCCAAGTAAAAAAAAAACAACTGGTGATCATCCCTGCCCGACCCTCTGAAAAGCACACGACCATTTTTTTTTTTTACACAAAAAAGTGCAGCAAACACAGTAGTCTGGCCTAGAATCATTCAAATTTTGCGGCGCGCTATTCAAATTTACACCTGCTAGCTCGCTAGCTGGGACTGGCGCGAGGCTAGTGTGAAGTGTGTCCACCTGTGAGTGCTTTGTAACGGTGGATGGGCTCGCTGGCAGAGACGCTGCGTGTCCGATGGGCGGGACAAAGCCCAGCATTTATCCAATGACTGGTCTCGTTTCGCTGCACTCTTTGCTTCGCCATTGAACTCTGTGGACGCTGAGCGTCCACCCTGTTTAAAGCACTGTGAAGCTGAGGGAATGAGTGAGAGGAAAGCCGCGTCGTTACCAGTGATAAGAAGCTGATTCTGAACAAAAGTTGAGCTAGTTGTAGCGCATATTTAGTCAATGACATGTACACACAACAGTATATTATTGATCACTTATTTTTTTGACATTTTAGGGCAGTCTTAGAGCAATCACCTCGGCTCCAGATGCATTTTACTAGGAATACAGCGACGGGAAGCATGATGGTAACCCCATTTCATGTTTTCAACATCATTTTAATATTCGCTACATACTTTCTACCATCAATCTAAAAAAAACCACCTCACCCCTGACCCAACATTTTTGTTGAAAAAGGATGATCAATTTTTTTTTTTTTTTTTACTTGGCCTTAAAGTTGGCATTTCATTATTCACATCAGCTATTCTACTTTGTCATTTTTCCATCAAAAGACCATTTGTTCAATAGCTCATAAAAGAAATAACATTTTCAGTATGTCTTTCCTCGTCTCATCTAACTAACATAACTTTTGGTTGCTGTAACACATGACTTGTACACCTGTACTTGTTTTAGTTTACGTGGGGTTCCTCCCCGTTTCTGCCTGTTGAATGACTTCATATATTGCTCAGCCTGTTAATCACTACAATAGTTAAACAGTGTTATAACAAAAGAAATACAAAACATTCCATAACAAATATATGTACTTAAATCAGTCATTAACATAGACTCATCTTAACATAGTCACTTAACTCAAGAGCATAGTCACTACTGTAACTGGACATTAACATATTTAAACAATTCAAGATCCCATTTTTGTACAGTTAACTAGATTATATACGTACTATCAACATTTTAGGATAAAGTCTCTACGAACTGAAAGAAGTACAGGAGCACCCTAAGGGGGTAACATCCACAACGGAAACACTGGGTGTATTTAGTTTCCTCGAACTGTTAGCACAACTGCTAAGTACAGATTTAGCTGAATACTGCAACTTTTAAATCAAATTGTACCCAAATTCGAACAATTTACAATGTTAAACAGGTATACTTAACCTTTTTAGTATTATTTTGTGGACAAATGCCACTGCAAGTCTAGGCAACTCCCACTAGTGATGGGCAGATGAAGCTGTATAGAAGCTTTAGAATTTCTGATTGTGTTGAAAAAGATTCGACTCACTGGAGCTTTGAAATCCAACATCAGAAAAGAGCGACATCTGGTGGCTGGAAGAAATTATTGCAGCCTGCAGCTCATCAGTGATTTTAACTGGCGTCTGTCTGTTTAATTATTAAAGTTCTGCAAGAAATCATTGAATGGTTCCGTTATTGATTATAGAGTGTATAAGGCCAATGGAAAATTAATCACACAAAGTGGTGAATCATGTCACAATGATTATATAGGGAATATGTAGGTACATAGGGAATATCAGGGTACACAGGGAATCAATCAATCAAAATGTATTTATATAGCGCTTTTTACAATGGATGTTGTCACAAAGCAGCTTTACATAATTGGCATACGACAATATGAATCAAAATGCAAAACCGGAATATGTGGATATATAGGGAATATTTGGATATACTATAAACTATGCGGGTATATATGTAATATGAGGGTTTATATGGAATATCAGGGTACACAGGGAAAATGTGGGGATATAGGGAATATTTGGGTATATAAGGAATATGCTGGTATGTATAGAATAAAATGGATTATATGGAATATCAGGGCATGCACCTAAGGAATATCAGCGCACATAGGGAATATATGGGTATATAGTGAACATGTGGGTATACAGGGAATATTTGGTTATATAAGGAATATGCGGGTATATATGGAATATCAGGGTACATAGAGAATATGTGGACATATAGGGAATATGTTGGTATATATGGAATAAGAGGGTTTATATGGAATATCAGGGCACATAGGGCATATATAGGTATATACGGCACATGTGGATATATAGTGAATATGAAAATAGTCTACAAAGTTTGAAAATAAGATCTGAGGAAACATTTTGTTGGACTATGGTGACTAGGAGATTGTGGTCTCTTTAGGCTGCTTCTCCTAGGCTGCAAGAAATGATGTACCGTGTCAAGTCTCTGTGTCCAAGGATGTTTTGATGTGGTCTTGCTGAAAAAGGAAATGTTCTGGCTCTGTATGATGTTGTTAAACAACATTTTATTCATGTCTAATGTTTAATTACTTACACTTTTTAGTGAAAATGGTGGTTAGGAATCTGGGGTGCGTTTCCAAAAATGTTTTTAACGCCAAGTACTTCGCAACCTCGTACTTACAAACATTCTTAAATTTACGAGTGTTTCCCAAAAGCCTTCGTAACCCACGTCGTACTTAAACTTGTTCGTAAATCTACGAGTGGTCTGACCCTCTCGTAACTGGCCAAGTTGTTCTTAACTTGAAGTTCACGTGCAGTTCTGTCTGTAAACCGAAAGAGGGCGCTGATCATCCTTTGACAAACGCAACTCAGCACACGCATGTATTAAACAAGAATTCATGAACATTTCAATTTTCTTTTGAAAGCGTAATTACGTCAAGTAAATTAGAGGAAGCGTCCTTAGTTCTATACTGCGCAGACATGTACTTAAGTTGAAATTATTGTTTTCACAAAATAAAAAACTAAGATTGCTTAAAGTACAATATATTATTTATTGATTTACACATATAAATTACATAAATGCAATGTTTTTTATTCAAGTGTAACAGTCGTTGTAGTAAATTAATATATTGTGTCCCAAGCAATGGTTACAAATTAGCCTACTAAGCTTGTCAAACTCTTATCCAATCAAATTCACTGATTAATCATGGACAAGTAACCAAGAGGATTTGTCTGTTTATAAGTAGGCTTGGCATGCGATGGACAGCAACTGCAAGCTAAATTTTTTTTTTGCATATATGTAGTGTAAATACTTTTTTGATGTTTGGTTTTATAATTATTGTTTATATAACGATACTTTTGTGGCTTAATAATGAAATGTATGTAAATTGGTGGTTCAGTTTTCGACTGGCTGAGCCTATTTGACGCAGACACGAGGGTGGAGTCAACTAAGTGCTACTTAGGGACTGGTTCATAAGTTTGGAAGATAAGAAGGCTTTTGGGAAAGTCGGAAAAATCGCGTTCTTAAAGTTACGTCGTTAAAGTTGTTCGTAAATCGCTAAGCTCAATCGCTTTCTTGAAAATGCACCCCTGGTCTTGTGAACGGAAGGTCGCCGGTTCGATCTCCAGACAGGTGACTGAAGTGCCCTTGAGCAAGGCACCTAACCCCAAACTGCTCCCCAGGTGCTGTGGACAGGGTTGTTCATCGCTTCGTGCACATTCTCACAGCCTAGTGTTCACTAGTGTGTGTTTCAGTGCACAGATGGGTTAAATGCAGAGATTGTGAAGTTGAACCTAATCTACTTTTAAAATGCTTAAATGGTTAAGTGGTTTAAGTTGGTTAAGTGCTGTATTCATATTTTAGTCTAGTAGTGAAAATGTTTTCATATTTAAAAATCTAAACCTAAAGCCAGATCACTTTGTTTGCTAATTGCTTTTGTCCTAATATTCTTATTTTAATAGTTTTAATTAATTTATAAGCATTAAAAACTGGGTTAAAAACAGTGGAAAGCCAGAACTGATCAGGTCCTGATCTGGAGGAGGAGAGTGGTAAGCAGATGTGGCCTGGAGCTGGTCCATATGTAAAACGATGATGCCCACATGAACAAATCATTCACATTTGGGCTGAGGCTGGGCCAGCGTTGGCCCACATCTGCAAACCATATCTATACTGGTATTGGCCCATTTTGTCTAAAGAAGCATGGATCTGTTTATGAACCTGGCCTAGAACTTGTAGACAATTTGGGCCAGACCTGGGCCGGTTGCAGTATGGGCTATGCATCTAACAAACTACCATCCGGACAAAATGTTTGTGTTACAATTATGTTTATTTACAACTTTTACATATTCAAGTCAATCTTGTACACACACACACCGCTGACGCAGACTTCCCAGCTCACAAAGTGAGTGTAGTCCCCAAGAAAATGCCTCTGCATGTACGCGAGAGAGATTTAATGTTTGTGCTCCTGTAAATACAGTGTCCCTGGTCTAATGGACCTTTGATGGACTAGAGGCTAAAAGACCAAATGTCTTCACATATAGATGCCCTTAAAGCAGTGGTCACCAGTCATGCTTTAGGAGATCTACCATCCTCATCAACATAGCCTCCATGTTTGAGAATCAATATGTCCAAAAGTTTGTGGACACTCCTTCAAATGAATACATTCAGCTGCTTTACATTGCGTCGACTCTCTGGACCATGTTTTTTATTTTTTAAATATTTTTTTGCCAATTTTCTCTCCTTCCCAATGTGGTAGTAGCCAATTAACCCATTCCATCCACTATGAGGCTCTCCATCACTTTGCACTGTCCCTGACTCTAGGAGGGTGAAGACAAGCACAAGCCTCCTCTGCTGCGTGTGATACAGACACCTCCTCTTTTCTAACTACCACTGATGCACCATCACTGGGGAGCCAACGCGCTTGGAGTAAAGTGCAGGGTTCCCAGCTCCGAATGGACCAATCAGTAGACGCCTGAGCCAGCAGACATTGCAAAGTGTGAGTGATCGGGAGAGAGAGCGCTGCCAATTTTTGCTCTCTTGGGCTCCGGCTGTTGATGGCAAACAACATGACTGGGATAAAGCATCTTGAGAATGAGAAAGGTACTACATGAAAGCAACACATTCATTAAACTACATTTATTGCTAGCAATGTAGCTAATGCTAATGGTGTTAACATGTATGCTGTATTTTCCCATGCTTGGATCACACTGTAACTGCACACAATGTCATATTTCAGTACAATCAGAATCAAATTTATTGTCATTGTACAAGTACAACGAAATGAAGACCCCAGCTAAAACATTTCCAGGAGGGCAGCCATTTACACCTTGAAAGAAAGTACAGAAAGTAAGAAAATCATACATGAGGGGGGGGGGGGGGGGTAAGAGAAAAAAAAAAACATGTAAAACATGTGAAAAATTTTTTTTTTGCATAAGCACATATAAAAAAAAAAAAAAAGAGTGGCCAAACACACAATGTGCCACTTCTCCCAGCCATCCATTGTGTACCCGGCAGCAGACGTTCCCTCAGGACAGGCAGGTTCCCCCTGGACACAGGCTTCTCATTGAGAAGATTGTGTCAATTGCGTTCAGGGACCATTTGATCAATTCCAAAATTTCTTTAGTTCGAGGAATGCGCTCAGAGAGCCTCTCACAGCAGACCAGACAGAAGAAGCAGAAGCAATGAGATAAGGGAGGGATGGAGAATGTCACCGCCTTCACCAAGAGCCATAAAAGAAAGTCTGAGTTACAATGAAAAAAGTTGAAAAAGTTCTCCACATCTTGTGACATAAAACTCAATGCCCTTTCTTAAAACCATGAAAGATCAAAATGCAAATAAATCAGTCTAAATCTAAACAAAAGAGAATGTGCGAAGTGCTGAGTACAATGCCCTCATACCTGGTAGCCCAATTGGTCCAGCAGGGCCTTGCAGTGACCTTTGGAGGGGCAGGTGCTCAAAGTCAAAAGGGGGCATGTTGAGCACGAATTTGAAACATCATACAAAAACATAGTGATATTGCAACGCGAATGGTCAGGGATCCCATTATTTAAAGGCTGCTAGGTGGTTAGAAATGAAGGCAGGTAGGCAGAAGATAACTTTTTAACCCCGTGCTTTATTTGTGCAGTGAACCCCCAAATCCCAAACAAACACTGAATCAAACTTAAAACAAACGAGAGGTAGATTAAAAGCTTAAACTAAACTCAACTGTGGGAGGCTAAAATGGCCATTAGCAACCATTACAGTCTTTTTAGGGTGTTTCAAAGATACCAGTGTGTGAGAGGGTCTCAGTACCCGATCCGTTCACCCTGCGTGATTTGTACTGCACATTGCCATAAGTACTTCATTTCTGGATAAAGTTTTATGAATTGCATTAGATCAGAGTCGTTTTTGGTGAATGATGACAACGTTTGCACTTTGTAGGATTACTTACTAAAGGGTGGACTTTACTGACATAGACGGTGGGGAGCAGATCTGCCTTAACTAGCATTGCAGCAGCAGGGTTGCCAGGTCTCCACTACCTTTTACCTGCTTATGGTTTTAACATCACATATTGTCAAAATATGTGTTACTACAAGTGTTTTTATGCCTATGACTGTGGTGTAAACAATGAGTTAAACTTTATTTTTAATGGCATTGAACAACTGAGTGTGAAGAGCATTGGGGTAGACTTACTAGTATTAGATGATTGACGAAGGAGATGATTCTGGACTTCAGAAGAAGCCAGCATGCCCACCCCTCCACCCCCCTGCACGTCACAGGATCTGAGGTGGAAGTGGTCCCCAGCTACAGGTACTTGGGAGTGACAATCTGAGGCGAGCTGTTCTTGGAACCTGTTCTCAGATTCTTCTACAGAGAAAATCTCTGCAGAGGGTGGTGAAAGCTGCACAGAAGGTCATTGGTGTCAGCCTCCCCACCACCACGGACATCTACACCTATAGATGCAGAAAAAGGGCCACCTGCATCATGAAGGACCCCACCCACCCAGGAGGCTGCGATCCATAAAGCGTAGAACCACCAGAATGAAGAACAGCTTCATTTGTGAGGCTGTCAGACTCTTAAACTCCACTTAAGAACACACGCACTGACACTGACACTTTATTAGACTTGGTTACTTTAACTTAACTGTAAGCTGCTAATATTTATTCTTTAACCACTCATTCATTAAAATTGCTGCTAATCTCCCCATGCCATGCTCAATACTCTGAACATTCCAGGTCACTGCTGAATATAACATGCTGCTCTGCATAGTGTACAGCCTATATTTACATTGTATATTGTCTATTTTATATCTGTATATCTGCATATACTCATAAAGACTTTTTATATTTATATCAAGCTACTACACTGGGTAAAACTGGGACCTTGGGAATGTAATTCCATTCCACCTCATGTACTAAATGTGATGCGAATGACAAAGTTTCCTTGAATCCTTGAGGTATCTTATTGGAATGGGATCTGAACATACAAATTTAGAGTAGAGAAAAGGGGATATTTTAAATGCAAAGAAAACCAATAACAGAGGTATGTTCTTACATTATATTTAGTACTACTACTAATAAAAATAATAATGCTAACAATAATATCTGCAATTGGACGCTCAAGAATTTAGGATGGGGGTTGCATTGAGTGGGGACTTTATATCAGACATCGGGATGGAGCTTTTTGTGGAATTTTTCTTACTTCGGGCAACACAGATGTACACACATGCACTTAACAAAACAAAACAAAACAAACACACACAAAAAATAATAATAGGCAAAATGGGAGGTGGGGAAGCATCTGCCATAGGGATATCTGCGTGTGGTCCAGCCATTCCTGCAGAGAAGAAAGATATGCAACAGTAAGCAAAATTTAAGAAAAGTCCCACTGTGTTTCAATTACCATTAAAATGACTTTCCCCCTAATGGACCCCCACAGATCAGGTATTATTTGGGTGGTGGATCATTCTCAGGACTGCAGTGACACTGACTGGTGGTGTGTTAGTGTGTATTGGGTCAAACACAGCAGAGCTGATGTGTATAAACAATTAAATAATAATAACCGCTGTACTGGTATTTTTTGGGGTCCTCAATACACACACACACACACACACACACACACACACACACACACACACACACAGTAAACCCCCCCATATTCGCGGGGGTTAGGGACCAGAACCTACCACGAATAGTACAAATCCGTGAATACTTGTAACCTCCCCTAAAACTGCTTATAAGTACCTATTTTGATGGTTAAATCCAACCATATGCCTTAAACTATCATCCTTAACACTTCAGAAACACGTGTAAAGACATAGAAAATAAAGTTTACTCTCTCTCTTGCTTTATCTCCTTCTCGCTTTCTCTCTTTCTCTCGCTCTCTGAGCACTGCTTACACTTCACCACTTACACTTTGTGCTGGAAGCCTGAGAAGAAGCTGGGCATTTAGGCGGCATCTTAGATGTCAAGGTAGAACATAACTAGTCAGGTCTACGGCTCCACGAAAGTGGCTGTGTGTTGTGCGGATCAGCCAATGAGAGCTGGCCTTGTACGGCCATCCGAACGCCAGCATATAGCGTTCGAGTATATACACACACACACACACACACACACACACACACACACACACACACACACACACACACACACACACACACACACACACACACACACACACGTGTGCATGCGCAAAAGCATAATCAAGTAAATACTGTTGATTGATAATCTGTGATAAGAGTAGCTATAATAAATCTAAAGTAAATGAATCATTTTGTGAGGGTTAGACTCTTCTGTGTACACATACATACACAAAAATGTGCAACTGTGGTAACTGGTATAGGTGAAATAATGGCCTCTGAGCTGTGCCAATATAGCACAATTAATGAACTTCACATCACTCAATTATTGTCTCCAACCCATCTGTTAATTTAATAGAACACCTCGTTAACCATTGGCTTGTCTGTGTGAGGTACAGTATTAAGTTGTTATACAAAATAATTAATAATACTGAGTGTGACTGTGAATTACATACCTGGATAACGAAAATCATAGTCAAATAAATCTGCTTTAGAGAAAAAAAACAAAATATTTGATTAGTCTTGGGGCACAAACGGGTATGCTGAAAAGAATCAACAGAGTGAATAACCTGCAAATAAAGTAGTTATTTATATACAGTGGCATGCAAAACTTTGGGCATCCCTGTTAAAATGCCAAGTTTTTGTGATTTAAAAAAATCAGGCCAAGATGAACTATTTCAGAAACATTTTCCATTGTTAATCTGATCCATTTACTACAAACATAGACTCCCTCTTCTAATTAGAGGTATGGCTATATTCAGATGTCACAAACTCGCTCCTGTCTAACCATCTCTGCTCCTGGTGTGCTACTTGGCTCCATGTGACACTTCTCTCTCTCACTGGCTCGCTCATTTGCTCGCCACTCTCATTCACACAGGCGCACACACTCTCACGCATCGTCATTCCCCATTGGTTCATTCTGAATCCCGGCAGCTCTGCCTACATTTCCCATCAGTCCCCACTCTCTTGACTTCCCTCTATGTACTTTGCCCTGGGTATCAACTACACTCCCCAGAATCCTCCTTGTCCACTACAGCACTGCTCCCATTCACCTCACACCAGATACACATTAGCATGGTTAGCATATCACTATATACAGTGTATCACAAAAGTCAGTACACCCCTCAGATTTCTGCAGATATGTAAGTTTATCTTTTCATGGGACAACACTGACAAAATGACACTTTGACACAATGAAAAGTCGTCTGTGTGCAGCTTATATAACAGTGTACATTTATTCCTCCCTCAAAATAACTCAATATACAGCCATTCATGTCTAAACCACCAGCAACAAAATTGAGTACACCCCTAAGAGACAACACCCCTAAATGTCCAAATTGAGCACTGCTTGTCATTTTCCCTCCAAATGTCATGTGGCTCATTAGTGTTACTAGGTCTCAGGTGTGCATAGTGAGCAGGTGTGTTCAATTTTGTAGTACAGCTCTCACACTCTCTCATACTGGTCACTGAAAGTTCCAACATGGCACCTCATGGCAAAGAACTCTCTGAGGACCTTAAAAGACGAATTGTTGCACTACATGAAGATGGCCAAGGCTACGAGAAGATTGCCAACACCCTGAAACTGAGCTGCAGCACAATGGCCAAGATCATCCAGCGTTTTAAAAGAGCAGGGTCTACTCAGAACAGACCTTGCGTCGGTTGTCCAAAGAAGCTGAGTGCACGTGCGCAGCATCACATCCAAATGCTATCTTTGAAAGATAGACACAGGAGTGCTGTCAGCATTGCTGAAGAGATTGAAGAGGTGAGGGGTCAGCCTCAGACCATATGCCGCACACTACATCAAATTGCATGGCTGTCACTCCAGAAGGAAGCCTCTTCTGAAGTTTGTACACAAGAAAGCCTGCAAACAGTTTGATGAAGACATGTCAACAAAGGACATGGATTACTGGAACCAGGTCCTATGATGAAGATTAATTTGTTTGGTTCAGATGATCTCAAGCATGTGTGGCGGCAATCAGGTGAGGAATACAAAGATAAGTGTGTCATGCCTACAGTCAAGCATGGTGGCGGGAATGCCATGGTCTGGGGCTGCATGAGTGCAGCAGGTGTTGGGGAGTTGAACTCCAATATGTACTCTCCACACAAAATATTGACACTTCAGGAACTTTCACTAAGGGGTGTACTCACTTTTGTTGCTGGTTGTTTAGACATTAATGGCTGTATATTGAGTTATTTTGAGGGAGGAATAAATTTACAGTTATATAAAAGCTGCACACAGATTACTTTTCATTGTGTCAAAGTGTCATTTTGTCAGTGTTGTCCCATGAAAAGATATACTTACATATCTGCAGAAATGTGAGGGGTGTACTCACTTTTGTAATGCATGCTGTATGCTGAGCCCCACCTCCTATTCGCGTTAGGTGTTTTTTCCTGTTATCCCTTCTTGGATCGTCTTCTTGGCTATCTTGCTAATGCTTACTTGGCTAGCTTCCTAAGGTTTACTTGGCTAACTTTGCTACGGGTTACTTAGCTCGCTTAGGCTTCGGAGTAGTTTGGCTTTTCTCCGATTTTCCCATTGTTTCATTTACAGCCATTCTTTCAGATTAGCACCTTACTTTAATTTCTTTTGAACGCACTCGTGTTTATATCGACTTTCTTGTTGAGTGATCTGGCTAGCTCTGTTAGTTATTTTGAACTTCCCTGTTGTTTATCTCTACCATTGCCTATTCTTTATTCTGTTTAAATAAAGACTCATTATGTTTTACCTGCGCTCATCTTTATTCATCCTTGGGCCTAGCATGACATCAGAAATAACTAATTACATTAAAACACGTTAAATAACAGTTAATACACAACTGCCATTATTTAAAGTCATTCTGATTAACCCCAAATATCTGATATTCACTCAGTTACACTTACAGCAAAAGCAACAAGAACTCAAAGCATCAGTCAGGAGAGAGGGACAAAACATTCATAAGGCATTAGATATACCATGGAACATGTGAACGTGTTCTGCTCTGATGAGACCAAGGCTGAATAATTTGGCCATAATTCCAAAAGGTATGTTTGGTGCAAAACCAAAACTGAGCATCACCAAAAGAAGACCAGACCCACAATGAAGCATGGTGGAGGTAGCTCTATGCTCTGCTGTGAACATGGGACAGGTTTTCAGCTCCCATAGTTCATTGACCTGCAAGGTGTGTGTGTAATATGCGAGATATGAGATAACTTCAGTGTATGAGAGTGTAATGTATGTTTCGCTGTATGCATGGTATATATGGAGCTCAAATTTGTCTGTGTCCAAGACATTAGTCAATCTCTCAAATATTTAATTGCAATTTACTGCAATTAATCAGCAGATATGTTATGATATTTCCTAGCAGTACACAGACTATGCAACCATTTGAATTATGTAAGCTAACAAGGTAGCTAGGTTAGCTAATGAATACTCTTTTAGAAAAACACTTGTTCAAACAATGTGAAATTCCCTGCAAATTTATGGTAAAATTACATTAGCAATTTTAAATTTTAAGATGTTTTCAGCTGAAACCTGTAAGATAAAACAATGTTTTTTAGAACCTAATACCACTGAAGATCACAATGAAAATAATCTGTCTGAATGTGATAAGTGCTGAGTCACTTATGTTATGGCAATTTTTATCCCCTTCCAAATGTAGTATAAGTCAATTAGCCCATCACCTCCATTAGGACTCCCCCTATCACTTTTGTAATGTCCCTGACTCTAGGACTGTGAAGTCAAGCACAAGCCTCCTCCGCTGCATGTGATACAGACACCGCCTCTTTTCACAGTACCACTGATACACCGTCACTGGGGAGCCAACACGCTCAGAGGAAAGCGAAGGGTTCCCATCTCCGAATGGACAAATCAGTAGACGCCTGACCCAGCAGACATTGCAATGTGTGAGTGATAGGGAGAGAGAGCGCCACCTACCCGCCCAGAGAGAGCACGGCCAATTTTTGCTCTCTTGGGCTCCGGCTGTTGATGGCAAACAGCATGATTGGGATATATAAAGCATCCTTGGGAATGAGAAAAGTACTACATGAAAGCAACAAATTATTATTATTACTAATATTATGTTGATCATTATGTTTATTATTATTATTACTACTACATTTATTTGGTAGCAATGTAGTTAATGCTAATGGTGTTAGCATGTATGCTGTATTTTCCCATGCTCAGATCACACTGTAACTGCACACAATGTCATATTTCAGAACAAATCAGAATCAATTTGTCATTGTACAAATACAAACCAGATTCCAAAAAAGTTGGGACACTAAACAAATTGTGAATAAAAACTGAATGCAATGATGTGGAGGTGCCAACATCTAATATTTTATTCAGAATAGAACACAAATCACAGATCAAAAGTTTAAACTGAGAGAATGTATCATTTTAAGGGAAAAATATGTTTCAAAATTTCATGGCGTCAACAAATCCCCAAAAAGTTGGGACAAGGCCATTTTTACCACTGCCAGCCAATAGCGTTCCGAGTATTAGCGCACGCACGTACCCAGTACATATGTTCTACAGAACAAACCGCAAATATGTGGGTTTTCCGCAGATAACAAGTAGATATGTTCTAGAGAAAATACCACCAACAGGTGAATCCACGAATGCTGAACCGTGAATAGGCGGGGGTTCACTGTGTGTGTGTGTGTGTGTGTGTGTGTATATATATATATATACACACACACACCAAGTACCAATATGAGTACTAATAAATATCAATACTTACAATTAAAATGAAACGGAGGCTGTATGTGTGTCTTATGGCTCCAGTTAGACGTGT
>BRDA01008630.1:35023-59720 GCA_036984385.1 Crenuchus spilurus | reverse complement strand
GGTGAAGGAGGTGGAGCTGAAAGTGATGAAGGAGGTGGTGCTGAAAGTGGTGAAGGAGGTGGTGCTGAAAGTGGTGAAGGAGGTGGAGCTGAAAGCGGTGAAGGAGGTGGAGCTGAAAGTGGTGAAGGAGGTGTTGCTGGCTCTTCCATCTCGGCTTACGAAGCTAAAGTGAAGGCAGGCCCAGAGTAAAAGGCGGGACGCTCATGAGACGGCCTGATCGCTTGACCCGGTGACAGAGCCATCTACCTATAATTGTAATGAGTAACTATACAGCAAATTAAAAATGTATTGGAGTAAAAGTATTAAATTAATGGAAAATATGTAGTGAAGTAAAAGTGGAAGTAGGAGAAGAAAATAATACTCCAGTAAAGTACAGATACAGCATTTTAGTACTTAAGTACAATAGTGAAGTATTTCTACTTCATTACTATACATCTCTGGTGTTGTGCTGGTACAAGTGGATCAAACACAGCAGAGATAATGCTTTTAAACACCTCAGTCACTGCTGGAGTGAACTATCGAACAAAAACTATCCAGCCAACATTCTGTTACCACCAGTGAAGGACAAGAGGATGACCAAAACAAATGGCAACAAATTAGATATTGTCTCTGATCTAGAAGGTAGATCAACAAGTTATATCTAATAAAGTGGACAGTGAGCTAACGTAGTGTTTAAAATCTCCAGCAGCTCTGCTTTGTGTGATCCACTCATAAAAGCACAACACACACTAACACACCACCACCATATCAGTGTCACTGTACTGCTACCCAAATAAAACCTGCTGATGGGCTTGTGGGTGTTCTGACTATTGAAGAACATGGTGTGCACCTATATGGTCAGTGATAAAATGGAAAGTGAAAATAGATACAAGATACTGTATGTGTTCCTAATGAAGTGGCCCATGAGTGTACTGTAATATTTAAACATTTCAATCCAGAAGCCCATCCCAAACCACATTAAGAATGACCTTTTTCAAATAGTGAGTCTCCAAAAAATACAGCGCTCACCTGAGAAACTGAAGCCATATCGGAAATGGGCCAAAAAGACTTACAATCTGAAGTCAACATTTTTATTCAGTGCTCTAAAGCTCATCAGCATTTTACAATGTGCTTAACTACATTTTAGATTGCATTATTAATCAAAGCAGTTTCCTGCAGTGTGATAATAGGCCTACATCTTACTCTTCCAAATTAAAATGCACGTGTACACACGCTAGTTATCAGCCAGAAAGACAACCTTCAAAGTGAGGAAGCGCAGTGTTCCAGCTTTCATATTCACATTAGATGAAACAGGAAAAGTTTGCCCATGAGGCGTTTTTCTCTTAGTTTGCACTCTTTTTCTGCACATAGCGATTGTTTTAGCATTCATTTGTGGTCAGCATTTGAATGAGTTTGCATGCAAAGGCATGATTAATTAACATGTTTTCTGTTTCAAAGTGTAGCCGAGTTGTATTATAATAATGACTAACCATCTCTGGTGGAAGAAACATGCTAATAATGAGTTTATGAAGATGCAGGAATTCTGAGTGGAAATTGCTTTCAATTCTTAATAAACATACCCACAGATGAGATGCATTAAGAAATTACAAATACACAGCTAAATATTTCTGTGGATTTGTTTCAGTTCTGCTACAGCTGAGATATCTACTTGGTTCTATATTCTTCTGTGCTCTGTATGTCAGTGTATCATAGGCTTTAACAATCCCATGGTTATAATAAATGTTGAATCTGAGGAGAATAATAACAGTGAAACACATTTTTAATGCAACAACAATGAAAATGAGGTGATTTTATAAATGCAGTTTATTAATGATGCACTATGTGGTTTACTTTACAGTACTCTTAATGAATCTGAATGTGGAGAACCACAAATTGTGTTAATATTTATAAATAGTCTGTATGAGACAGAGCAAATTGAGAAGCATTTTATCTCACTTTCAAGTAGCTGTCATGTGTCATAAAATCTGTGTGTGAGTGTGTGTGTGTGTGTGTGTGTGAGAGAGAGAGAGAGAGAGAGAGAGAGAGAGAGAGAGGGAGAGAGAGAATGAATCATGGCCAGTTTCATGCAGGAGAATGACTAAGGGCAATGTGTGACACTGTGTTAAAGCCTGTCAGGCGGACTGTTAAGTGGAGGCCTCCAGCCCCTCGGGCAAGTTGTGAACTGTCACTCTATGGATGGTACTGATGCCCTCTCTAGTGATGAAGGAAGCAGTGGCAGACATGTGACATCTTAGGAAGTCCTCAATCTGCACCCTTTATACTGATGTGGCCCTTTGCACAGGCGCTGAAAACAACAGCGCGACAAGGCCCGGTGGGCAACAAAAAAAAAAAAAAAAACACTGGAGTGCAATTTTGTTTGCAAATGTAGAGCTCTTATGATGTGCTTGACATTTAAAGGCCCTGTGTCATGAAAATTGACATTGACTGTGAATGAAAATCTAATACAAATGCCTGATTGCTGGTTTATTAAACAAAAATAACAACAAAATGTTCTAAAAAACAAGATTCTAAAAAAACTAAATAAGAGTATAAATAAAATAAGATAAAAATAACTGGTGATGTAACATCGTATATGTAGGATATGTGTCAGTCATACAGGCAGCTACTCATTTCCAGTGAAATTTTGCATTTCACCAACACTTCTCTCCCCCTTATGAATCTAGAGTAACTGGCAGACCTTCAGAATAAAACTCCAACACTGAATAGTAAAACCCTGTGCTTTACAATCACTATCCTGAAAATGTGATGTGTGCACTGTGAGGAGGAGGGGAAGACATATAGAACTAATTTATAGAACACATATAAATTTGTAATAACATTATTATTATTATTATTATTATTATTATTATTATTATTATTATTATTATTACTTACTTACTTACTTACTTACTTACTTACTTACTTACTCACTCAGCTCATTGCAATAAGTGTGGATCTTTCAGTTCAAACAAATGTAAAAAATAGAGATGGTACATCCAAACAGATAAAGTTTAATACACAGCTATTCAACAAATTATGTATTGGTGTAAATACATTCAAATAATATAGCAAAATGCAATAATAATTCTCAACTTCTAAATTCTGCTGATGTCAGCTCACTCCACTCACATATTTCTTGGAGCAGTATTTTTGGGCAATGTATTATAAGACAAAACTGTGAATTTACTGCTTAGAAATTATTCACTGGAATCCCACAATTGTATCTCTAAAGAATGTCATTTTACATTGCCTTGATAGCGTGACACATCAATCAGGTGGTATCCAGTTCTGCCAAGCTATTAAATTCCAATCTGGAGCTGTCCATAGATAAATAAAGATCTATGGTGGAGTAGAGGTGAGCTGGGACCCCAAGCTAATCATCATAATTATGCAGGTGGTATTTCCCGCGCTAGTATTTTACCCACAGCAGACACCAAGCGCTCTAGACCACAAAGACAACTTTGAATAAT
This sequence comes from Crenuchus spilurus, assembly GCA_036984385.1. NCBI lineage: Eukaryota > Metazoa > Chordata > Actinopteri > Characiformes > Crenuchidae > Crenuchus > Crenuchus spilurus. Next base: position 56,271 of record BRDA01008630.1, on the reverse strand, counting down.
TAATGCTCCTCGTAAGTATCTATAATTCAGGCCTCTGTTCATTAAATATCCTAGGAAGCAACAAGCCAAGTACCATTGAGGAATTCTCTAGTGCTAAATTTGTTTCACATATTAAATGAAATAGATCTGTTATTCTTTCCATACCAATTATCTTTATGGATGCTTCTAGTGTGGGAGTTTTGTCTGGCTCGCTTTTGTCAAGTTTTTCATCTCATTTCAGCAATCTGACATGGCCTTTTTTGGTTCAATGTCATTTATTGATGTGTTAAATTAAGAATAAATATAGAACTACTGTTGAAATGCTGTCATTCAATCAGATTTTAAAAGGCTTCACCAGTATTACGCTCCAAAAAAATAAGACTGCCAACCTGTATTCCACTGGGATCCCATTAAAGTAGCACATGAAACAAAGGTTTCAAATCAGTCAATGACAAGCCAGCCAATTTAGCCTTTGTAGACTGTGAAACAGTTCTGAAAGTGTTGATTAACCCATAGTTATTGATGAGCACAGATATGTGGTTTGATTAAAAATGTCTAAAAAAGAGAATAATGAGAATAATGGAATAAGTACAAGAAAGCTTTCCCCGTGGTCCAAGTGAAAATGCATTTGCTTAGTAGAAAAACGTACAGTATTTTCCATTACAGTACTTGCCCATGGTGAAGTTTAGGATCAGTGCCATCCACAGCAGGCATTTTCTGTTGTTTTTCCATAGACACAATAGCCCATATAAGCAATCAATATAATGTGCATTCCAAGGATTACTTCATTCATATTTATATTACAAGTAACAGCTCTCAGTAACAGCTGCTCCAAGACTCATCAAGCTATCAAATGCTTCTTCTGCCAAGTACAGACTGTTAGCTGTCTTACACAGGAGGGTGAGAAATAAATCAATAACTGCAGCCAATAGCAGACTGGCCATCTGGAGCACCAGGAAAAATCCCGGTAGGCTGTTTGCAGGCTGATGGTGACAGGTTGGCCCCACAGAGAGGCAGACAGAAAGAGAGAGAGAATGCAATTCTGTCCTTACCCTTAGCCAAAGTTAAATTTGGGTTAAAGCATTCAGTATGAGCAGTGAAAAAAAAAACTTGCTAATTAGAGCTACTGTCTCGTCATAAAATCTTTGCCTAAATAAAAACGTGTGAGAGATTGCGATAAAATATTCAGCCACAAAAATAACATTAATGTGTTGATGGAAACAGTGACGAAGGCACAGTTTTACTGAGAGGCAACCGAAAGAGCTGTCAGTCTCAGGCAGTGACTTTACAGTCCTGTGGTTTACCTGTAATTTTTCAGCCACTATTGGAGTCTATTGAAGGATATCTTTTGTAAGCTAGGGCTGTATTTAGTATATTCTGTATTGGCAGAAATAGTAGTGACATGACAGCTGATATAGGATGTACATATCTTATACAAAGTAAATGCACATAGAAATGCTAAATTCTAATGTTCTAATTGGGAACAAATACCTTAATATAGGGGATAATAAAGCAGGAAATGCACACTCAGGTGAAATAGCCTTAGGGCACAACATATTTGCATCACTCCAAAAATCTACAAGCTGTTAAGCCAAAGGTTAAGTCACATGTGTTATATCCCTGGTGTGCTAGTCTGTGTAGAATCACAACTGTCACCAATATCCAACTCTAGTTGCAGTGCTGGTGAGTGCAAAAAGATGAAAGCAGTGGTATGAAGAAAAATCTCAAAAATGTAGTGAAAATTGAAGATAAGCAGAATTTAATCTTCATATTTGGGTTCAAATAGCTGTTTAAATAATGCATTAGTTTCCCTCTGTATAACTTCCAACAACTTACAATAACTTGCAATAACTTCATTATTGTAATTTTATCTGACTAAGAACACGATTATGAGTGCCAGCTGTATAATTAATTTGTAGCTGCCAAGGTTTAGAGATGCCAAAAAGTGTAAGATTGGATACTTCCTTAAAGGATCATTTTGTTAATAAGATTTATAGGAGTGAATAGCCTTGTTTTCCTATATGCACATTTCCAAACAGAGGAAAGTTGTGAACATTTATTTCAGTGTACTTGCGCTTACACTTGTACAAAAGTCTTCAGACATCTGCTCAGCAAACATTGTCACCCATGCCCCCCTTCTGCATTAACAACTTCTGGAAAAGCTTTGCGCTAGACCATGTTCTGGGAATATGATTCCCTTGCCTGGCCAAAAACAGGACTGCAACACATATCAAAGGTGTTTCAAGACTGTTTCAGCTGTAAATTTAATCAAACTGCAAACATTTCTCAATTAATTTATTCCAGTCCATTTAATGTAACCAGTGTTCCATAAGGAAGCATTCAGTGGAAGATTGTTTAGAGTTGTGCACTTATGCTACAGTAAACAGATCTTACAGTTCCTTATTTGTTGTTCAACTAGGCTGAGCAGAATATGACAAACAGGTAGATCACATGTAAAAACAGTTTAAAGTTAAAGCTGCCAAAAGGGGTTCTTTGGAGTGATGCCATACTCGATGCACAAACCACCTTTCATTGTCACTGGATGGTGGTATACATGGATGACAGTGCTGGAGTGGACCCCTTTTTGAGCCCGGGACTTTCATGCCCAAACCCAGCCCACTTTTTCCACAAAGGAGGAATTGGAATAAATGAAACTGCAGCTAACTCTTAAAGTACATTTTAGTGGGAATAAGTTGGTTATACACCTGTTCTGTGTGCAACATGTTACATAAAATAGTTTTTTTAAGTTAATTTTTATCCTCTCTACCTGTCACCTGTATAGTCATGGCCTCTCCATGCCTACTCAGTTCACCAGCAAGATCTGACTGGCTTATCTGCAGCTCTGAGGCTACAAAAACATTTAATTTCATTTCAAGCCTATTAGCCTAAAACAAAATAGGCTATCGTGCTAACATCTTTCTGAATGTCTGAACAATTTAAAACATATTATGTCTGTTCTCTATGTTATACTTTACATCAGGGCTGGCACTCCACATATGTGGACTACGCACTGTGCTTGGGGCATCATTTGTGGATGGGGACACCACCTAAAACTTTGCTGCATTTGTGCTTAGGGCACCCACATGCCTATCACCGGTACTGCTTTACATTACAAATAAGTATCTTAGTTTAAAGTAATGACTCTGTTAGACTACCTGTTTCTTCAGTAGTCATGGCCTCCTCAGAAGGGGTTTGTTGTTCTGATGCTGCAAAAACATTTAATTAAGTTAGGCTAAAGAGTTAGGCTATTTAATATATTACACTTCTAAATTATGTTTATTATTTTCAGCTTGAAACAGGATATTTGTGATTAATGATGTGTATTGGGCTCTACAAAATAAACTATGCTATGCTAATTTTGTAAACATTGTGCAATAGTCTTACACTGACAGTACAACATTATTACATATCTTTCTTTACTGACTGCAGCTGTGGTCTGTCCTCTGTTCATTTCACATATTTGGCAGCATCTTCTTCTAACGCCTTTCTTTATTTTGTTCTGGCCTTTTCGGCTCCACTTGGCTTCTTCAGACCCCCCATAACCACCGACTTATGCTTCTCACTGTTCTGTTGCTTTATTTAATTTCACCGCTCAAGAAAAGAGGAATTGTGGGCCCAACCAACTTACACATTTGGGAGGGGAGAATTCACTCAGATCAGATGGTACACCCCATCTAATCTATTGCAATGTAGGGGCTGCGCTTTTATATAAATGGAGAATGAATGCAAGAAGAAGATTAGATGAGTGACAGATAAGTGTCAACATTTATTTTTCCCATCCATCCATCCAGCCCAAACTTGAGACTGACATAAGCCAGCCCATCGGGAATCCTCCCGAATCTCCCGATTAGCCACTCTGGCTCTGATACAATGTATCCACGAATACATTCAACTGATGACTTTTTTAAAGAACCGCTCTATAATATATGCATATTGCAAATGCTGTATATTTATGCATAGCATAATGTATGGTATATAATCCCTTTCAAAAATAAAAATTTCTAAATGGTTCTTGAGTTAGACATATGGCTGCTAGGAAAATGTAAATCACCAATGTAGAATTATTATATTATGAGAATTACAAACTAAATCATCGCTTGAGTTGTTGCCTGATTTGAAATAAATTGTTGGTCAGACTATACAGTAACACTCATCCTAATGGCAGTTAAGGGTTAGAGTTAGTATTACACATTACTGTAGGATGAACAGTTTTGAAAACAATCTATCAGGCAATCTTCCATGTATTGTAGACATTTTATTAATTATTTTTATTCATATTTGGACCTTCATTAAGTGCTAACATTAGACTTTATTAAGTACTTATTGGCTAATAATTAAATTAAGACTTTTTTCTCATAAATCTGAGTTGTATATGTGTATTATCAATAAATAAATCATTACAGTTTAGTTCTTGTTCTCACATGTTGAGTCATATTTACTTAAATTTGCTTTGTTTTTGATTCTTAATTAATCACTGACTAAGCCATTAATTGCCTATGTAATAATGCTTAATACAGTCTTAAGTACTTAAATTGATACAATAAATTGTACCTTTATTGTAATGTGCTATCAAAATGTTTGTAGATTAGATGCCAGCTTGAATATTATTATATTGGCCTAATTAAAGTTATAAACACAAACTAGCTCATATAACCTAGCCTATTAATATAACTAATGCACCATTTTTGCCTTATTTAATGAAATGGTAGCAACTGTGCTGTATCCCCAATGGTTTGTCTGAAATTAATGGGAATTCTCCCAGAAAAGCAGCGGAATGCAGAAAATGAATAACCACTTAGACAATTTTTTTCTGATGGAAATACCCCTGCATCACCCATAATTTATTTATTCCCCTCATTTTCTTTCACTAACCTATTGTCAGCTAGTTGGCAGACTGTGCTTTATTATTTTGACAGGCCTATATTTATTTAGACAAGAAAAAGTGGGATGGAGCTCCAGGTGCGAGTTTTGGTCTCGGGCTGCCTCAGGCTTCTGCCGGCTGCATGGTGGCCTTGAGGCTGCTGTAGTGATTATATCCAAACCCCTCTGACCCTGACACTCGATAAGCTCCTCTCCTGCCATGCTGCTCACTGGAGCCGTGCTGCTTGCAGCAGATAATGAACCGACAAATACTTCCCTTCCTCTTCTGCCCTACCTAACCCCTACATATTACCTCTGATCACTAGTGTGACCTTAAAGATTTCTCATTCATCACATCCACAGAATAAGCTCAGATTTTCATTGGGCACTACTAGAGTTGAGGCTCACCACAAAAGCAATGCACAGAAGTACTGTAGTGTGATTACTTGACCCAGGGTCTGGGCACCATAAAGTGCTATATCTTTTAAACACACACACACACACATGCACATGCATACACACTCACACACACACATTTGCAGTACTCTGTCACATATTTGTGCAGTATGTGAGCATACATTTCAATAACACACCCGTGTTTCATTTTCCTTTCATCTTATTCATTTTCACATCCAATAAAGCAAGCTGTACAGACTGCTTTTCATTTGCTCTGTCCATCAAAAAGTTTTCAAAAATCTTTAAAAGCTTTAAAAGCTTTAAAATTACCTTGTTGCAATTGAGGACATTATCAATTCTATCCAGAGTAATTTCAAATTGGGCATACCTTTTAAAACCCTTTGTAGTGATGCCCAAGAACATCTGCTCTTATAACTCCATAATTCAATTACTTGCACATAAAATGACAAAAAATTGTTTATTTTGCAGTTGTACATCATCATCATGTGTCTTGAACCTGTCTGACTTTTGAGAATTCATTTTTAAATTCCTTTATAAAGTAATATGTAAAATAAATAGAAAGTGGCTTCCATTTCATAATGCATGCACTAAGACTTTACTCCCAGTACAAAATCAATTAGATGAGTAGTGGTTGAAGTATGGATTTTCATGTTCTTACTCTGAAAGTGATTTGTTCTTATTCTGAAAGTGTAAGTATCCTGGACCCAGGAGAACACACAAACAATAAAGGTGCCAGAAGGTTTTTGGAGAGATGCCAAAACTGCTTTGATGTAAAGACCCTTTCGATGTATACTTCCTTAAAAATCAATTTTTGCAAATGTAGTGTGAAGAACATTATTTTCAAAGTTTAAAGAACTGTACTGCATAATGTTATGGCTCTATACCAACATTGATAGAACCATACCTGTAAGCCACAAGCCACTGGTAACCTTTAAGCATTTTGTTATTGTAGTAAATTGTCCCTTGCATTTTGCTTGGCAGTAGATAGATGGGAAATAGATTGGAATGCAGATTTTTTTTTTTTCAGTTTTACAAAATTAATGTAAACATGGTGGTTTTGAAAAATCATATTAATTTCCATCATTGTAATAGACCCATGGTGGGAGGTGGTTTGTCCAGTTGCCCAAAAATATCTAGACATTTGCTAAAACTGGGCATTCAGCCAAATTCAAGAGTATTAATCAGGAAGTGGCTATCTGTCTGTGCACCCGGCGATAACAGCTACTCTGTCGGAAAGGTTTTCCACTAGGTGTTGGACAATACTAAGGGGATTTGATTGCTTTCAACCATGAGAACATTAGTGAGGTCAGCAGTGATGTGTGATTAGATCTGTTCCACAAACAGCCCTGCAACTCGTCCCAAAGGAGATGGGGCTTCTGTGTCCACAGAACATGGTTCCACTGCTCCACAGTTCAGTGCTGGGAAGCTTTACATTGCTCTGACTGACATTTGGCATTATGCCTAGAGATCTTAGGCTTGTGTGCAGCTGCTCCAGAGCATCTCGTTCTATTGCTCATTCTTTTCTTTAGAGATTCCATGGCTGTGTGTGTGCAACCTGAGCACCTGTGTCAGCAATGGATGTACCTTAAAGTACCTGAATCCATTCATTAGAAGGCTTATCTGAGTTATTTTGGACAGATAGTGTCTTGGGGCTCCTAACTTTTCTTATAATATTTCCCATTGTTCTGTCCCTTATAACTTGACTGATTCACAAGAACCTGCAGGTTCAGACGTAAATTTTGCTCTATGCTACTGAGGATTGCATTGAGGACAGCATGATTGCCAATAGAGGAGAGATACTGCATTTAGATAAGCATGAGCAGATGCCATTTCCAGGGTGCAATGCACTGCTACATTTTCAAAGGTCACATCTCAGTGGTAAATACATTATGAAAACATTGAGTGCATTCCACGAGACTATATTATGTTGAGCCTGTCTCTGAGGGATGACTCCAGCTTTATTTCTAGCTTGGCTTTAACTGATACAAGGCACTGCTAAAGGAAAGTTGGGTTCAAATTTTATAGAAACTGTTCTCCAGTGCCTTCAAATACAGTTAAACCAAAAATATATGTGAAGTTAAGAAGTTGACTATTTAAGAAGTTGTCTTTTTTCCTATTTCCTAAAGATTGTATCTGTCCATACAGTAGATGTACATCTTTAAAGCTCCTCTATTTCTGTCAGTCATTGTGTGCTGCATTGACATTACACTGACAGATCAATTTCATTGCTTCATAACTAGTAGTCAGACACATTCAGTGAATGAAAGCCACTGTGGATATCAAGAAGGGTTCATCAGTAATGTGAATGGCCTCGTTAGGCTATGCAGTGTGACTTTATAGTCAGCATGGTATATATCTGATGGACGTTCTCAGCAGTGGCCTTCTAATAATGACAAGGATTCTACTAAGGATTTCAGGCTACAGGCTACACTTCCATCTCTGTCATTTAAATATGTTTTTCCCAGTTTTTAATCACGACAAAAGAACAGTAGGAAAAGAAAATACCACATAGCTACAACCATAAATTATGTAAACTTGTTTTATCATATTTACAGCATAACATATTCAAGTTCTAACAAGATAAATATATTCTCACACTTGACAGTCATTCTTTTATGTCATGACAGTCTTTAATGATTCTGCTTTAACTTTAAATAGACCACAAACATGAAATACAGCACAGAATGGACCTCTATTTTTAGACATAGAGATTGATGCTTTTCTCTGCTTCAGACCCTATATGAAAATGAAATGAAATTGGTGCTGGTTTATGGAATTGGATTCCAATGGTAGTCTGTAACCCAGCTCTCCAGGATGGTGTCGTTGCCTAGCACAGGATCAATCTGTTCTGTTCAGTGATTACGCAACATTTTTGACATTCCATTCTCGCTGCTCAGCCATTTGCTACACCACTTAGCCTGACACTGACAGATGTGAAAATTGTATCTCCTATCAGAGTAAACAACAGCATTTGAGCACCACTGTTATACACTGGAAGGGAATTATTATTTTCATAAATTACATACTACACAATTTGTCTAATGTCTACCACCTGAAACTCTAACTTCAAACAGTAGAATCGCCACAACGATTGAACCTATAATGCAATATTAATACAAACAGGCATATACTGTAAAGTACTGTGCAACTTATTTTTAGATGAAAAAAGGTAAGTGTTTATTTGTTTAGGAATACACTGTCCATCTAACCATCTTCTTCTGGTCAGGGTCATGCTGAGTCCCTACCTCTTCATTGGGTGCTGGGCAAGGCATTACACTAGTTCAAGTTCAAGAGGTTTCATTGTCATTTCACCTATATGCAGTGCAGTGCATAATGAAACAAGATAACATTCCTCCAGGACCAGGTGCAATACAGAACACAAGACATTTGACAACATACAGGACTTACTGTATACTATAGTACAAGCCCTCTGACTAGAGTCAGACATTTTTTACAGGACAGGATAAATGTGGAGCTATAGTATTTTGTATAGTATAGTACTGTGGATATATAATATTGACTGATTGACTGGTAGGGAGCAAAATTCCAAGCTACATGTTTTATGTATTGTACAAAGTGCAACTGTGCTGATTGTGCAGGTGTGCAGATGATTTTAATTGAATGAAATTGTTGGAAAGTCTAGCAGTGTGGGTTCGAATGCTGAGATATCTTCTTCCAGAGGGCAGCAGCATGAAGTGACCATGTGATCGATATGATGGGTCTTTCACAATGCTGAGAGCTTTCCAGATGCAGCACTTTTTGTAAATGCCCATGAGTGATGGGAACCAATAATTGACCCCAATGATCTTCTCAACCACCCTCACTATATGCTGGAGTGTCTTGTGGTCAAAAGCAGAGCAAGTTCCAAACCGGACAGCGAAAACAGCTACAAAGGATGGACTCTATGGTTACTTTGTGAAGTGGCAGGTGAGTTTTCTTTAGTCTTCTCAGAAAGTAGTGACAATGTCTGGCTTTATTTCTTATGGAACTGGTGTTCAGGAACCAGGTGAGGTTCTCCGCCAAGGAATTTGGAGCCATCAATGTTCAGTGGAGTGTGGTCTCTTTTTGATTTACTAAACTCAATAGCCATCTCCTTTTTTTTGTCAACATTCAGAGACAGGTTATTGACTTTGCACCACTCAGTTGTTTCACCTCTCGTCTGTAGGCTGACTCATAATTTGCACTGATGAGACCCACCACAGTCATGTCATCTGCAAACTTGACAATGTGATTTGAGATGTGCATTGCTGCACAATCATGAATTATTAGGGTGAACAGAAGTTGACTGAGCACGCAGCCCTAATTGGCTCCAGTACTCTGTGTGATGGAGCTGGAGGTGTTTATACCAATCCGGACAGAGTGCAGTCTCCCAGTCAGAAAGTCCAGGATCCAGTTGCAGAAAGAGGTAGACAGACCCAGCAGGCTTAGCTTTTCAATCCAGTGCTGAAGAATGATGGGGTTGAATGCTGAGCTAAACTTTTTCAACAGCATTCTAACATATGTGTCCTTCTTGTCCAGGTGAGTGAGTGCAATTTGAATGGTCATGGCAATGGCGTCATATGTAGAGCGGCTGAGACGATATGCAAACTGCAATCGATGAAATGAGGGTGAAAGCAGAGTTTTGATGTGCCTCATGATGATGGGTGTGAGTGCAATGGGATGGTAGTCATTGAGGCCGGACACTGACAATTTCTTTGGCAATCGCATGATAGTGGTCACTTTGAAGCATGTTGGAGCTTCTCAGAGAGATGTTGAAGGTGTCTATGAAGATGTCTGCCAGTTGGTCTGCACATTCTCTGAGCACTCTGCTAAGGATGTTGTCGGGTCCTGCAGCTTTTTGTGGATTGACTCTGTAGCATTTCCTTCACATTTGCTGTGGTTAGACAAAGCACCTGGTCATTGGGAGGAGGTGGTGCTTGAAAGTTTGTGACCCTTTTAGAATTGTGTATATTTCTACATAAATATGACCTAAATCATCAGATTTTCCCTCAAGTCCTAAAAGTAGATAAAGAGAACACAGTTAAACAAATGAGACACATATATACATGGTCATTTATTAATTGAGGAAAATGATCCAATATGACAAATTTGTGAGTGGCAAAAGTATGTGAACCTCTAGGATTAGCAGTTAATTTGAAGTTGATTTAGAGTCAGGTGTTTGCAATCAATAGGATGACAATTTGAAGATGAATTGGAGTCAGGTGTTTTCAATCAATACAATGACAATCAGGTGTGAGCAGGCACCTTGTTTTACTTAAAGAACAGGGAATTATCAAAGTCTGCACTTCACAACACATGTTTGTGGAAGTGTATCATGGCACAAATAAATGAGATTTCTGAGGAACTCAGAGTTGTTGATGCTCATCAGGCTGGAAAAGGTTATAAAACCATCTTTGGTTGGATGCCACTAATCCACAGTCAGATTGTGTACAAATGGAGGAAATTCAACGTGATTGGTACCCTCCCCAGGAGTGGCCGACCAATGAAGATCATTTCAAGAGCAAGGCTTATAATAGCCAGCAAGGTAACAAATTACCCCAGGGTAACTTCTAAGCAACTGAAGGCCTCTCTCACATTGGCTAATGTTATTGTTCATCAGTCCACAATCAGGAGTACACTGAACAACAATGATGTGCATGACAGGGTTGCAAGCAGAAACCCACTGCTCTCCAAACAGAAGATTGCTGCTCATCTGCAGAATGCTACAGATCAGTTATTGGAAGAAGCTTTTATGAACAAGCCATTGCCACCAAGAAATACAGTAATATAAAAACAAATACAAATAATATTAATAGAAAAAGTAGAGATTTTAAGTGTCAGTGTGTTTGTTTAACCGTTTAAAGATCTCTTCCAGACCCTCTTCATGGTAGTCTGTTATTACCACCAAGTAGTTATTTTTCACAGTGCCACAACATTTAGAATATTATGTCAAGAGTTAATTGTTCATAATATAATTTTAAAAATATAACTGTCATATTTCATGTTCATTTTACATAAAGTGACTGTCAGCAGCGTCCAGGGCCTCGCCCCCACTCCCTGTCATTCATGTTTTGTTTCATCCTCCATGTGTCTTTGCTACATCATTTTCCATACCCCTGATGATGTCACCTAATTGTACATGTCCCTTCCCTTGTGTGTCACTGATTACTGCTGATACATATTCTACTCTTGTTATCATGGTCTATGTGAGTCATTGTATCTATTCCTGGTGATCTCGTGTTTGTATGCTACTGTCCAGTTTACCAGTGTTTACAATAAACAATGTATGTTGGAATTACTCTTGATTCCTGTCTCCACCAACCCACCTCAGCACAGCATGACAGTGACATTTCAAGCCTTTTTTCTTTCACTGGTGGTCACTATAACGTATAGTTCCAGAATCTTAAATTATTTTAATGTTTCATTTTGAGTTGGATTAAATTACTATTTAAACAGTATTAACATAAAAAGACTTGAAATATGTCACTTATAATTAATATACAATATATGACAGTGTACATTTTTTAAATTATGAACACAAATTAAAAGTTTCATAATAATCCGTTTTTAGAGATGCAATAGTAGTTACCATCAAAAACTTGATTGGCTAATCAGTGCTTAATTATGCTAACTCAAATGTGCTGCTGATGGAATTGACCAAATCCACATAACAACTGAGGAACATCAAAGAGAACATCTGCAACTTTAACTCACTTTTTCTAAATAGAAACTTGTTGCTCCTTCTGTATATTTTTTTCTCCCAATATGTATGTATTTACAAGCACAAACGTACTTGTTGCCTAGAGAAATGTTTTTAAATAATGTGCTTAGATGACCTACGCTGTAATGTATAGTCCCCTGTTCTAAACCCAACATAGTGAAACTGTATGAAATCGTTCATTAATGTCCAACAAACTGGAATGTTAGATACTCTGCTTTAACAGTGGATAGGAATGGACTAGCAAGATGTGGTAATCATATACATTTATGCAAACATATTCATGTTCAGAGCCTAGTGTGTTCACATGCTGAGACATGGAGACATTTCAGATAGCTACTGCTATCATTAGATGCCTTCCTTTGCACCAGCTGTCCATGAATTCTTATTTTAAAATGTAAAAAAATGATATGTGCATCTAAGGCACGTCAACAGCTGTAACCTTCAGTCCCTTCATCAAGAACACCCTTTGAGGTCAGTGCACAGAGAAGGAAAGTTCAAAGCAATCACCCATTGCTTTTACTGCATAGCTGATTATTAAACCATGGTAACTGAAAAGTGGGAGATAATTCAGCAAGGTATGTGGAATTAGTTTGGTGACATTTAGAAATAATAGATCCAAGGATACCATTGGAAAAAGGAGACAAATATACTACTAGAGTAATGACAAATTAGTATACTATGATGGGCTAATTAATATAGGAATGTCATTGTTCCATATACCATTAAAGCACAATTTATCCCAAAAGTATTCTTGGTTAGACTTCGAGTCTGTTTGAGACTAGTAGCATTGCTAATATTTAAAGTGGGCCTCCTTCCCACAAAGCTCTGAGAGAATATGTAAGAGCATGTTTCAGCATATCTCTGGAGTGAAGAGCTATTTATGCCTTTGATATGAGTGTGTCAGTTTGAAATAACACACACATTTCACTAGTGGTGCAGCAAAAATTCATAAAAAAACTAAATAGGCATGTTTCTGCAGTTTGGGGCTAAGACACCAACAAATACCAAAGGAAAAAAGATGATTTGTTTCTCTGTTTACAGATAATACCTGCTGTTGACCTGCGTGGAAGTAGCTGGACTGAGTCATGTTATCTCAAAATGGATTGCCTTACTCCCTGCAGTGTTCAGGGGGAACACATACAGCTCCATAAGAGAGAGCTCAGTGGGATGTGTAAATACTGCCATGATGCCATATTACAGTCAGTCAGACATTCCTGGGAAATCCCTTGTATTGAATGAAGTGTTCCAGGGTTCATCATCAGCCAGCTGGGCTTAAATGAACCCTGCAGAAGCTAATGCAACCCTACAGATGTTAATTTAACCTTGTATGTGTTAATTCAACCCTGTAGGTGTTAATCCAATATTGGGGATTTTGCTGGTCTCAGCAAGGCTTGTGGGAATTGTGTACTTAAAGCTGTGTCCACTCTTCCACAGATCCCCCAGGTGAGCTATGCTTCAACAGCACCAGAGCTGAGTGACAACACGCGCTATGACTTCTTCTCTCGAGTGGTTCCTCCAGACACCTATCAAGCCCAGGCCATGGTGGATATTGTACACTACATGGGCTGGAATTATGTCTCTACAGTTGCTTCAGAGGGAAATTATGGAGAAAGTGGTGTTGATGCCTTCATCCAGAAGTCACGAGAGGATGGTAAGAACATGATTTTTTGGGATCACTTTCATATTATGTTGTTGTTATTATTATTATTATTATTATTATTATTATTATTATTATTATTAACACTTGTCTGATCACAAGTGTTCACTTTCAAGGGATCACTTTCATATTATGTTATTATTATTATTATTATTATTATTATTATTATTATTATTATTAACACTTGTCTTTCACACCGTTGAGAAAAAAAGAACCCTGCTAAGACCATATATATTGTAAAATCATTTTTTCCTGGAGATTCTTTAGAGAGGCATATTAGAGGGTCCCTGGGGATTAGAAGAACAATTCAGCTATCAAAGGGAACATTTGAGTTTATATATTGTCTTTTTTACTCATATACTACAGTATCTCCTAGAACCTGTCAATGTAGTTCTTCAAGCATTATCCATTTGAATTAGTTTTCATAGGAGTTGTGGTCAATAACAATTCAGTTTAGCCTTTTTAGGCAAGTGCTCTTAGTCCTGAGGCTTTCTATAAATCCAGGTTTTAGAGAAAAGACAGGTTTTTTTTGCGAGTATGTGGCTATTTTACCATTAATATATTTTTCTGCCTTTCTTGAGATTGTGAAATAAATCCTGTTGAGCAAACACTGATGGGAGGAAATGCTCTTTTGAAGAAGAGTGTTGTTAGAAATGTGCGAGGAATACTGAACACAGTGGTGGATTTAGTTTTGTGCTGTTCCTGCCTAAGGCCATCTCTCGCTGTCAACAAAACTTGAGACTGAGTGTGACTGACAAGCTGAGGCCTATTTGTTGCCACCAGGCAGAGGAAATTTAAGTTTAGACCCTGTCTGAATATACTTGTAACAAGAGCAAGCAATTGAATTAGCAAGGCTGTACAGTTAAGTGCAGTACACTATATGTACTATATATAGTATTTTGGCACCTGCTCATTTATTAACATCAAGGCCATTAAAAAGAGTCTATCCTGCTTTTTGTTGGAGTAACCATCTCTACTGTCGAGGGAAGGCTTTCTACTGGGTTTTGGAGGATTGCTCTGAGGATTTGTTTGCATTCAGTGATGAGTGTAAGTGAAGTAAGGTTGGAGGATTACAACCTCAGTTCATCCCCAACTCATTCGAAAAGTATTGGATGGAGCACCATCATTCCAGACAACACAGCTCCACAGCTCAATGCTGGGGGGCTTCATACCCCTCTAGTCCACACCTGGCTTTAGACATTGTGCCAATAATTAATGTTTATCTGCTCCAGAGTCCTATTTTACTGGCATTACTTCTGTACAAGGACTAGACGAAATGTATGTGTGCATTTGCACGTGTGTCAGCAATGGGTGCAACTTAAAGTAGCTCAGTGCATTTATTAAAAAGTGTGTCCACAAACATTTGGACATATAGTGTATGAATAGATTATTCATGATTTTTGAAATTGTTAAATGTAAATGTGGTTCTGTCCCAGTGTGGTTTTCTGGTTTGATATTTAAAATGTTTTACAGAATCCAGGTGAGAAGATTCTACCTGACCCCAAAAAGAAATAGGCAACAGCAAAACTCCAAAATAGTTCTACCCAGCCCTGCTGCTGGAGATGTATTCCTCTAGGGCCTAGTTTCACACCTATTTTAATGCACCTACCTCTAATACCAAGATGTTCCTGAAGACCCCGATTTGTTGGTTCAGGTGTGTTAAATGTTAGCCTAAATTTTGGAAGTTAGTAGATTTTCAGGAGCAAGGCTTGGTAACACTGCTGTAACAAGGTACTAGATCAAATAATATGCTGTAGGTAATGGACACCCACTTACTGTTGTTGACATTGAATCTATAGAGTGCCTCAGTATAGTCCATACACTCATTTCTCTGTGACACAGAGGGTATCACACAATACCAAGATACCACTATTTATTCATGAATTGGCTTGAGAAAATATCTGTGTAAAAATAAGTGAAGAAAGGGCAAAGGAGAAGAAACTAGAACTATAAAAATGTTGTCATCAAACAAGCATTCCAGCTTTTTTCACTCTGTCAAATTATGATAAACTCATTGATTACATGGCTAATAATGAATTTCGATACAGTTCCTAGATGTACAAAAGGTATAAAGTTGATACATTCTTTTCAATATTTTAAGCAAGACTACTGTTTTATTTTTGTTTTGTACAATTTAGAGTGACAAAAAGAAAAGTAACACTATGCAAAAGTTTGTGATGCATATTTTAAAGCTTTAAATACTCTTTTGGAATTGTTCCAACAACTAGCATCATTGGGTCCAAAAATAAAATAATTGATGCCCATTAAGCAAGAGAAGGCTCTAAAAAGAAAGAAAAAGTGTTTTAGGTAGCTCATCTCTTCTGTTCATTATATAATTAAGAAACAGAAGTTAACAAGAACACTGGACCCCTGTTTGACTGCAAGATACCTTCAGGAATGTGGTACACTCTTCTTGTAATGTTCTGCACAAATATTACTTTCATGGAAGAGTCATCAGAAAACACTTCACATCCTGCAATCCCTACCATAAAATATGTTGTCAGAAGTGTATAAAGTAGCACCTAAACAAGCCCTTTGCATTCTAGAAACCCATGTTGTGGATGAATCAATCTAAAATAAAATTTAGACAGACAGAGCAAAACCAACTATGCAGATTTAACCTATTATTTTTCATTCATTAAATGACATTTATGTCACACTGAGCATTGACAGTTGGCCTCTGTTATGGTGTGTGCTTTGAATAAAACTGCAACTTTTCAGTGTTAAAGTAAAATGCAGGAAAATGCTTTGCTAAGGAAAATATGTACTTACAGCCTGTTCATCCAACATGCTATTAATGCACGAATGACCATAGATAGGTTTTTCAATGGCATTTTTATTAATAAATTCATTATAAAAAATATTGAGATTCAAAGCGTTTAGAGCTGAAGAGCTTCAAATAGTCTAAACAGTATCTGTCACAAATTTGACATAACGTAATAAATTACTTCATTGTAAGAAATGATCAGTGTGCAGTAGAGGAAATGTTATAAAACCATGAAATGAATTCACTAAATGCTCAATCATAGCAATTTTACTCACTGTAACAGTATACCCTCTTCTGCTGGAGCCCAAACAGTGGCATTTGCTATAGTGGCAGCTAAAAATATTACTCTTTTCCATTATTTAGCCATGGCTCTTGTCCAGACTGGTCCCGCAGCTGTGCTGGGGGGATGCTGGATGGACAGTGTGAGACTTGAGGACCGTGATATGAATAAGCATGAGCCTCACCGCAGCACTCTGCTCTCTCCTAATAGCCTTCCCTCAAGCCACGGGGGTGTTTGCACATCTGCCCTGGAAGCTTGAGCAGGAGAGTGTGAGAGAAAATGAGAGAGAGAGAGAGAGAGAGAGAGAGAGAGAGAGAGAGAGAGAGAAGGGCACAGGGGGAGGAGGGGTCATGAATGTTATGTTCTTATAATTTGTAAACAATTCCCGACAGAGATACAATTACACATATGTTCTACAGATTGTTAGTAAGATATGTAGGGACAGGTTTTTCTTCTCAGTACCGCTTCTCATATCTGATCTCAAGGTATTAGCCAATATTGAGTACTGACCTAATACCAGCACTCTGTTGAACTAGTAAAAACAATGTCATAATGTCTTATAGTGGTGACAGTCATGTGTACAAATTATACAATTATGCAAGTTTTTAAAATATGACTTTGATTGTATTTCAGCATGTGACTAATGCAAGTATATTGCTTTCATGATGATATTCATAGCAACACACAACATGTTCTTATAAGGGGCTACCCATACAGTTTGTCTGTATAAAATCCTTCTAGTTTTAGAGGTATATGATCATATAAGACTGTAATACAGAAATCAAATATAATAAAGATATGTTATAAACTAAGTACTTAACTGAATACTTCACATTACTTTTTTCCAGTTTCATTAGTCTTATTAATCTATGAACCAAATGAACACAAGAGAAGTTGGCCAAACTATCAGAGAATTGAATTTTAAAAAATATTAAAAACACATTATGCTGAAATAATCCGATTTTTAATACTTTTGAGGTTTTGTGAATATAATATTTACTGTATTTATAGATTGACATTTATTTGTTATTGTTTTTTTTTTATAATTATTTAATTAATGAATAATGCCCATGTAAAGAAAAATATACAGCAAAAATCCAGTATTCATTTTTTCAAATATATGTTTTATGAATTGCTTTTCTTTCCAACAAAAAGAGTAGTTCTAGGCAATGAGTCGAGTGACTAGTTACTTAGCAACTGGTGGTCAGTGGAATAATGAAGGAAAAAAAAAATGTCAATGAAGTTGAACACATTTTTGGCCATTTGGATAATGTGGTTGGAACCAATTACATGATTTTTAGAATGTTTATCAAATATTGTAACATTTTTCTAATGACCCTGGCTTAGAGACATGTTTGAATGTTGATTGATCACATCTGACAGATGTCAGTTTGTTAAATAGGATTAATATCTTGACTATATGGGTCCAACATATTGTATCAGAGCATCACAAATCTGGCTGTTTTCATTGCAGCCCCCTCAACCAAATAGGTGGTATATCAGCCAGTTGGGTATTTGCAAAAGCACTTGGCAGATTTGAGCACTTATTCGCTTGACAAAGTGACTCTTCTTAATCAATTTGAGCGCATCAGCAGTAGCATGCAAGCCCCCACCACTTTGCTCCGTCGACTCTCTTTGAATCTCAATATTTAAAATATCTTCAGGGTTCCAGTAATGGGCCAGATTTATAATGTGCCTGCTGCTGAGAAGCCTTGACGGGATGATCTTTGAAATGGCAAAATAGATTTGGTGACTTTTAAAGGTGACTGCAATGAATGTGTGTCGCAGAGGGAGGCTGTTGGCTGCGAGTGCTGTGGAGCCTACATGGCCAACCGCTGACTGATGAGCAATCTTCAGGCCCAGCATGCACAAGCCCACCTCTAAACATGATCTAGAATTCATTACAAGCAAAAGCCTTAGAGGCCTTGCTAAATTCAATCAAGACAGAATGTCTGGAGGTAAAGTATATGTGATGATCATGTGACTTTCTAGGCCAGTGTTGAATACACTGATACATTGTATTATAGCACACTGAAATAGGGTCACATGTGCATTACCCAATAAAACCCAATAAAATTCAGACAGAATTCTGCCATCAAAAGCTTATTCTGCACTTTAACTTGATCAGAGTTGAGTTTCTCTTGACTGTATACATAGCTCATGTTCTCTGTAATGTAAACTACTGACCAGCTTCTGTAATAAAAATCCTCATAAAAAGCCTGCAGATAGTTTCCTTTATGTTTCCTAACCACAATTAGATGCACACAAAGTTCAGCTTAGGTCTGCTTAGGAAAGAAACACATTTTAAGTTGGTGGTCCTACATGCTGAGAATAATACCTCCATCAATGCCTCAAGTGATAATCACTCTTTAAGTGTGAAACTTTTAAATAGAGAATGATTTCACTTCATTTAAAGTCTACTGTTGAAGTCAGTCTGCTGAGGTCTTTGAACTTTTGAATGCTTTAAGTGTCTTCACTTTGGCTTTTCTCACGGTGTGTCTGGCGAGGGTAATTGACTACTGCATAGGTTTCGCTGACATTGTGGTACTCTGACTCACAGATGCAGCCACAAAAAATTCTCTTATACTAAACCTGTAATAGTACTAAGAAAAGGCGACGGTAATTTTTCTGCATAATTTCTCATAAGGTGAAGGCCATTCTGTCTTGGTTATATGTAAAATAGTCATTTCCTCTTGAATGTCAGATTTTCTGTCTCTTTTGCTCTCACTGTCTGTATCTCTACCAATAATTTAATTCCAATTAATGTACTTTTGATTTATGTTACTAAATATATTAATTTTAGTGGATTTAAGAGTCCCACTTGTTGCACATGCTGAAATGATTAACTCAAAATTGCTGATTAAGATGAAGGAAATTTTAAGGATTTCCATTACTTTGCCTCTGTCATCCTTTGCTTTCCAAGATATAAACTAAATATTAATGCAAGTAAATTCTACTGAAAGTTTTTACTTTAAACTGTAAGCAAAGTT
Organism: Crenuchus spilurus; assembly: GCA_036984385.1. Taxonomy (NCBI): domain Eukaryota; kingdom Metazoa; phylum Chordata; class Actinopteri; order Characiformes; family Crenuchidae; genus Crenuchus; species Crenuchus spilurus. The sequence goes on along the minus strand of BRDA01008630.1, from coordinate 36,621 downwards.
TGACTTCAGATTATGATGACGATGATTATGACAATAAAAGTGGATATTATTATTATTATTATTATTATTATTATTATTATTATTATCAGAAATAATCAGAGAGATAATCAGATATTTTATTTTTAATAAGTTGACTTTTCAATGGTAATATTCTAATAAAAGTTTAAACAAAATATTTATTTAAAAAAAGAGCAAATCACAAAACAATTGGTCATGCCAAGACTCTTAGATGCCGTTACTTTAAGACTAAAATACAACTCTAATTCCAGTTCTAAAGTTGGGACATTGTATAAAATGTATATTATTTAAGCAAAAACAGAATGCAATGATTAGCAAATCACATAGACCCATAATGGCATACAGTGTCATGCAAAGGTTTGGGCACTCTTGGTTAAAATATGTTAATGCAAACAGTTAAGCAAGTTAAATATGACACATTCTTTTACAAGGTTACTTTTGTTTTTTCACTCTTAAAGTGTACAAAAACGGAATAATTGTGAGGCTGAAGAATAAATAAGTAGGAGACACTTGCAGATAAAAATAAAAGGAGCAATTTTACTGAGAAAAAAAAGCACAATATACAAACCGGATTCCAAAAAAGTTGGGACACTAAACAAATTGTGAATAAAAACTGAATGCAATGATGTGGAGGTGCCAACATCTAATATTTTATTCAGAATAGAACACAAATCACAGATCAAAAGTTTAAACTGAGAGAATGTATCATTTTAAGGGAAAAATATGTTGTTTCAAAATTTCATGGCGTCAACAAATCCCAAAAAAGTTGGGCCAAGGCCATTTTTACCACTGTGTGGCATCCCCCCTTCTTCTTACAACACTCAACAGACCTCTGGGGACAGAAGAGACCAGTTTCTCAAGTTTAGAAATAGGAATGCTCTCCCATTCATGTCTAATACAGGCCTCTAACTGTTCAATCATCTTGGGCCTTCTTTGTCGCACCTTCCTCTTTATGATGCGCCAAATGTTCTCTATTGGTGAAAGATCTGGACTGCAGGCTGGCCATTTCAGTACCCGGATCCTTCTCCTACGTAGCCATGATGTTGTGATTGCTGCAGAATGTGGTCTGGCATTATCTTGTTGAAAAATGCAGGGTCTTCCCTGAAAGAGATGACGTCTAGATGGGAGCATATGTTGTTCTAGAACCTGAACATAGTTCTCTGCATTAATGGTGTCTTTCCAGACATGCAAGCTGCCCATGCCACAAGCACTCATGCAACCCCATACCACCAGTGATGCAGGCTTCTGAACGTTACTATTACGAACAGTGTTGGGAACGTTACTTTAAAAAAGTAATTAGTTATAGTTACTCACTACTTGTTAAAAAAAGTAACTTAGTTAGTAACTGAATTACTCTATAATAAAAGTAACTCGTTACCAGGGAAAGTAACCATTTGCATTAGTTAAAAAAAGTTATATGTCAAAGAATAAGGATTTTTTGAAAAAGCAGTTTTCACAGTCAGTTGAAATGAGTAGATTAGAAAGGTGTTTGTACATAACTTTTGAAATTTATTGCACATCAACCGACCAGTGCAGGATAAAATCCTTTAAAATACCAAATCTTTGTAAAAAAAAAAAAA
>BRDA01008630.1:19280-35013 GCA_036984385.1 Crenuchus spilurus | reverse complement strand
TTTTAAATCGTAAAAGTTCCACCGCTATATTTGTAATAAAATTTAAGTAACTCCAATTTCCGTTTTTGCACGTACATTACACATGTAATACAGGAGCCCGCTTCTGAAACAGTTGTAGGTGACATTCGTTGAGATTAAATTATTTCGTAGAGTGTTGCTGGGTGCGTCGATGTTTCAATCGTTGGTGGCAGGTGATCGTTTCCTGAGCCCTGTTTCAGGCGGTTCGTCGTTTCCGAACTAAAAACTTCTTATTCTGATATCTCCAAAACAACAATTCAAATGAAGACAACACTTGTTTGATCAACAGAGTCCAACTCTCTCACATTACATGCACGTTTTTGCCTTTAACCTCAATGAATTTAAAATAATGTTTATATCGCCACCTTGAAAATGCTAAATTTTCTTCGGCTTGCTCTTCTGCCTCTCAGCACATGTGTAGAAACACTGGCTCTGATTGTCTACCATAACGCTGCCTTAGCCAATCGCTTACTGACTTGAGTTAAACAGGTGTTACGCCGAGAACTGTGACCTATCGAGATCTGTGACTTCTTCTATCAAGTCACAGATCTCGATAGGTCACAGTTCTCAGTGTAACACCTGTTACTCCTCACTAGCCTGAGCAGAGGTCCGCTCGGATTACTGTTAGTATATCAAAGATAGTAACGGACCGCTTTTAATGACCAGTAATGTCAACGGCGTTATAACGACAGTAAAAGTAATTAATTATTTTATCCCGTTACTGACAAAATGACGTCGTTACGTAACGCCGTTATTTTTAACGCCGTTATTCCCAACACTGATTACAAATAAAATATTGACATTTGCCATCTCCACATCATTGCATTCAGTTTTTATTCACAATTTGTTTAGTGTCCCAACTTTTTTGGAATCCGTTTTTTGGAATCCGGTTTGTACATGGGAATCAAAAGGCCAGGCAAAGTTCAAAACACCAGATCAGATAGAAGGATAATAACAAGAATCCAATAAGGAAAATAAGGTCCAGAGCAGAGGTCATTCACAAGAGGTTAAAAAATAGATAAATAGGAATAACAAAAGGTTAACCAAGCACACAAGAACAGGTGACAATACTTCACGTAAAACTGAATGAGAGCTGGGTTTAAGTAAGGTGAAAACCAGGTGAACTTGATCAGTATTCAAGCAATGATGATCTGTGAACTCTACTCTGATTGGCTGCCGATTATGCACGCTGTGTTGACGCATGAGTTGGGGGCAATATAATAATACACTGATATTGCTTAAAATGTAGAAAAGTGACTTTATGCCTTTTGAATATCACAGTAACACAGTATCATAGTAACAGTAATTTTGATAAAGGGTGGCCAAACTTTGGCATGCCGCTGTATCAGTTGTTGAAAGTGAGACATTTTACCATTTCATGAAAAAATATTAACTCATGTACAACCGGATTCCAAAAAAGTTGGGACACTAAACAAATTGTGAATAAAAACTGAATGCAATGATGTGGAGGTGCCAACATCTAATATTTTATTCAGAATAGAACACAAATCCCAGATCAAAAGTTTAAACTGAGAGAATGTATCATTTTAAGGGAAAAATATGTTGTTTCAAAATTTCATGGCGTCAACAAATCCCAAAAAAGTTGGGACAAGGCCATTTTTATCACTGTGTGGCATCCCCCCTTCTTCTTACAACACTCAACAGACGTCTGAGGATAGAGGAGACCAGTTTCTCAAGCTTAGAAATAGGAATGCTCTCCCATTCATGTCTAATACAGGCCTCTAACTGTTCAATCGTCTTGGGCCTTCTTTGTCGCTCTGTTCTCTATTGGTGAAAGATCTGGACTGCAGGCTGGCCATTTCAATACCCGGATCCTTCTCCTACGTAGCCATGATGTTGTGATTGCTGCAGAATGTGGTCTGGCATTATCTTGTTGAAAAATGCAGGGTCTTCCCTGAAAGAGATGACGTCTAGATGGGAGCATATGTTGTTCTAGAACCTGAACATAGTTCTCTGCATTAATGGTGCCTTTCCAGACATGCAAGCTGCCCATGCCACAAGCACTCATGCAACCCCATTCCATCAGTGATGCAGGCTTCTGAAAGGAGCGTTGATAACAACTTGGGTTATCCTTGTCCTCTCTGGTCCGGATGACATGGCGTCCCAATTTTCCATAAAGAACTTCAAATCATGACTCATCTGACCACAGAACAGTCTTCCATTTTGCCACACTCCATTTTAAAAGACCCCTGGCCCAGTGCAAACATCTGAGCTTGTGGAGCTTGCTTAGAAATGGCTTCCTCTTTGCACTGTGGAGTTTCAGCTGGCAACGGCGGATGACACGGTGGATTGTGTTCACTGACAATGCTTTCTGGAAGTATTCCTGAGCCCATTCTGTTATTTCCTTGAGAGTGACATTCCTGTTTGAGGTGCAGTGACGTTTACGGGCCCGGAGATCACGAGCATCCAGTAGAGTTTTACAGCCTTGACCCATACGCACAGCGATTGTTCCAGATTCTCTGAATCTTTTGATGATGTTATGCTTGGTTGATGATGATAACTTTGCTATTTTACGCTGGGTAACACCATTCTGGTATTTCTGTGCAACAATGGTGGAATTGGTGATCCTCTTACCATCTTGGCTTCAGAGAGACACTGACACTCTGAGAAGCTCTTTTTATACCCAATCATGTTGTCAATTGACCTAATTAGTGTTAATTGGTCTTCCAGCTGTTCGTTATATGCTCAATTTCCATTTTCCAGCCACTTATTGCTACTTGTCCCAACTTTTTTGGGATTTGTTGAGACTGTGCAATTTTGAATCAACATATTTCTCCTTTAAAATGTTACATTTACTCAGATTAAACTTTTGATCTGTCATCTATGTTCTGTTACGAATAAAATATTGACATTTGCCATCTCCACATCATTGCCTTCAGTTTTTATTCACAATTTGTTTAGCGTCCCAACTTTTTTGGAATCCGGTTTGTAGAACTTCATGGCAGCAACACATCTCATAAAAGGACAGGGCCATGTCTGCCATTGTGTAGCATCCCTTCTTCTTTTAGCAACAGTCTGTAAACATCTAGGAAGTGAGGAGATTGCTGCAGTTTTGGGAGAGGAATGTTGTCCCATTCTTGTCTGATGTCACATTCTGCTCAACAGTCCGGAGTCCTCTTTGCTGGATTTTTTTGTATCATGATGCAGAGTTCAGCACCCTGACTCTTCTTCTATTAAACCATGCTATTGTGATGGATGTTGTGGTTTAGCATTGTCTTGCAAGGCCCTGCTTGAAATAAACATTGTCTAAATGGGACCATGTGTTGTTCTGAAACCTCTATTAACTGTTCAGCATTGATAGTGCCTTTCCAGATGTGTAAGCTGTTCAAATCAAAGGCACTAATACAACCCTATATCATCAGAGATGCAGAGATAACAAGCTGGATTGTCTATTTTCTCTAGAGTCCACAGGAAACAGCATCCAATGTTTCAAAAAGAAAAATTAAAGTTTTGATTCATCTGACCACAGAACATTTTAAATGAGCTTTGGCCCAGATAGGACAGTAACATTGTATTATGCATGATACAGCTTTAACTTACATTTATGGATTGCATGGCAAACTGTGTTCACAGCCAAAGATTCTGGAAATGTTCCTAAGCCCATTTGGTGATTTCCAGTACAGAGTCATTCTGAGGGCCCGAAGATCATGAGCATCCAATATTGATTGTTGGCCTTGTCCTCTTGTTGACAGGGATTTCTCCAGATTATCTGAATATTTTGATGATATTATGTACTATAGACAATGGAGTATTCAGAGTCTTTTTTACATTGAGGAACATTTATCTGATATTTTGCAGTATATTGCAAGTTGGTGAACCTCTGCCCACCTTTGCTTCTGAGACTCTGCCTTCTTACAATGCTCTTTATATACTTACTCATGTGATGTTTTTATATTAGTACCACTTATTTTGCAGCCTTTTATTGTCCCTGTCCAAACTTTTTTTTAGATATGTTGCTGCCATCAAGTTCTAAATGAGTTAATATTATTTCAGGAAATAGTAAAATGCATCACTTTCAATATCTGATATGTGTTCTATATTCTATTGTGATTAAAATGTGGGTCTCTGAGATTTGCAAGTCATTGCATTTTTTAAAATTTACATTTGTTTACATGTTATACAGTGTCCCATCCTTTTTTGAATTTCATAAAAATAAAATGCAGTTTCATAAAGAAATGAAGTCTGTACATTATCCTTATTAGTCCTTTTCTTTCAAATTCCTGGAGACACTGAATACTTTTGGCAATCTCTGACCCATTAAGCAGATGGTGCATTACTGCAATAGATATGGCTGGAAAACACCCAAATGAAGCCACTTACTGCACTGAAAAAAACAACAAACTTGTTTTAACTTAAAACAGCAAAGAGTAGGGTTAATGGATCTCTCTGAAGGCACTCTGTACATATCCAGTCACAAGGAAGGTCTTGTCTCCAAATGACTAGTGTCAGCAGTCACACTAATTGATTTCACTTAATTTCAGTCAAAATCGAAGGTCATGTTAACAAAAAGTTGAGTCTGCTTATAAACTCTGCAGCTGCTGGTTGTAATTTTCAAGCTTTTAAGCTACAAAAACAAAAAATCCCTGTTTATTTCAGTGCTGCAATCAAGGGCCTTTTACATAGTGAAAGCTGAAATGTTCCAAAAAATCAATAAAAATATTCATATTTAGGCACTAATTCTTGCAGTTGTGATTTGCAAGAACATCTTCATTGCAAATGGAATCTTTCTGTAACACCACTTTGCATTTAAACATGTTGGGTTGAATGTGTATGTAATTAAAAATGTCTTATTTCATGTAAAACACTTAAATGCAATTTGGACATGAGTAAATCTTAAAATTCAACTGTTCAAATTTTAAAGATAAATCCATCTGAAATACAATTCAGTAAAGTATCTACTTAGCATGCTTTTATCAATTTAATGAGTATTTTAGAATGCATTGTTTTTTCCAATGGGAAGATTCAAGATTGACATTTAAACAATGAAAACAATGTTCTGCCCATTTTTACATTATAAAATATGCAACTAATGAAAGTTTTTTTTTATGTAGCAAAGACAATTCCTACTACAAAAACGATGAAATCTGATGAATGGCCACACTGATGTGATAGGGGATTAGCTCTATAGCTTTGTCATTGATATCATTGAACTATTTGATACATTTTGACCAATTTTGCAAGTTTTCTCACCTACAAAAAATGGAGAGTAATTTTTATTGTAGGCACTTCACTTCAACTGTGAGAGACAGAATCTAAAAATGATTTTTAAAATAATTGTTTTGCATTTTACTGCATGAAATAAGTATTTGATCACTTACAAACCAGCAAAAATTCTGGCTCTCACAGACCTGTTAGTTTTTCTTTAAGAAACCCTCCTATTCTGCACTCATTACCTGTATTAATTGCACCTGTTTGAACTCGTTAACTGTCACTCACAGTTAAAGTGTACCTATGATAAAAAATCGAATGCTTATTTTCCCCACTTTATGACTGGATACAACATAACTAACTGTAGTTATCTACACATCAGTCACCTCTAACACAGAAAAGCATATATACACCCTATGTGTGTGTGTTGCACATGTGCAAAAAAAATTCCTGATGATTATGTGACTCACCTGGCATCTCTAAAGGTATTTTCTAAAGGTTTCTTTTTTATAATTAATACGTTTGATGCTGAGCTATGGTCTCCTATCATCAAGGACAAGTCAAACCAATGAAAAGTTTCCACTATTTTAATGGGGAACAAATAGTGTGTCTGAAAGTTGGTGCACAACTCTGTAGAGAGGAAAAAGACCAGAGGAATGTTAGTGAGTACATTTCTAAATCTCTTTAGTTCAGGATCTCTCTCTCTCTCTCTCTCTCTCTCTCTCTCTCTCTTTCTCTCTCTCTCTCTGTGTGTGTGTGCGTGTGTGTGTGTGTGTGTGAGAGAGAGAGAGAGAGAGAGAGAGAGCAGACAGAAAATGCTCCCCAAACACTATGTGGGTGGATGTTAAAGCTGTTTACTTACAATAATAGTTTATAGATGACTTGGTCCATACAATAGTCAGTTCACTGAAAATACAGTATAATCATGCTGTGGCTTAATGCTAGAACAAACTGAGATTAAGAAGAGATATGATGTCGTGAGGAGTAATGATGATGATCATCAACATTAATATTGTGAAAAGATTCAACAAATTTTTAGCAAATTATGATTCTTCAGCCTGATATTTTTCTCAGTTTGTCTGCCTGTCTCTTTACTCATCACTGAATCCCAGCAGAAGTTAGGAAAGACTTTTGGCTACAAATGAAGCCTCATGATAAAAGTTTCTATTAAAATGTGATATCATTTTTCATTCTGTGCCTCTGTTTTCTTCTGCTTTTTTTCTACAGGAAATGTGTGTATCTCACAGACCATTAAGATCCCCCGTGAGCCAAGAGTAGGAGAATTTGACAAGATTATTCACAACCTCAGTGAAAACCCCAACACCAGGGTTGTCATTATTTTTGCAAATGAAGATGATATAAAGTGAGTACTACGTTAAGTAGACTGTTTAGGCCTGTTGTACCAGGACCAGGAGTGTTACATTAAATTAGATTAGATTCTACTGTTTGCCAATGTGATTTGCACACAACGGAATTTGAACTCCGCATTTAACCAAGCCGTGCAGACAGGACCGGTGCTAGGAATGTGGGTGCCCTAAGCACAAATGCTTTGTGTGCCCCCATCCTGCCTCACTCCGCCACCTAAGTTCCCGCCACAAACCCTCCCATGTGCCTGAAGTGGTGGGCAGTCCTATCCACAGTGCCCAGGGAGCAGTTGGTGGTTAGTGTCTTTTAATCAAGGGCACTTCAGTCATGACCTAACGTGGTCGACCTGGCAAAGAGAAGACCAAGACCAGATCTGTAATCACCAGGCCATGGCTGCCCCCAGTAAAGCTTTAAAATTGTTGTTATGCAACCAAATACATTACTTTATATAGTATTGTAAGCACTTTAATTAATTAAAATAGCCTTGAGACATCCCATTTTGTTTGTAACTCAATTTTGACAAAAAGTGCTTGTTTTGTATTTTGCTATTGAACAGAAATACATTCAGCCAGTCAAGGACACTATGGGCAGTCAGTATTCTCCTCTAAGCATGTGAATCACAGAGAAAGGCCAAAATCATTCCAATTCTCTTTGTAATGGCAATACAATTTTAAGTGGGCTTCCTAAAAAACAATGTATCTTCTCCAAATTGTACAAAATACAGCACTCATTTTATCAAGAACAAAGTGGAGAATTCACATCAAGCCTGTTATAAAAGGTCTGTATAGGTTGAATATCTTTGAGTATAGATTTTAGAGTCATTTTACTTGTTTTTAAAGCTCTAAATGGCCTTGCACTGGTTGACCTCACTGAATGTTGGTCTGTCTGTATTCCTGCCAATTAACATATAATCTTAGATCAGCAGATTCTGGCCTTCTGTACATTACAGAAACAGTGGAGAAGCATTTTCCTGTTACTATGCTTCTATTCTCTTGAATTCATTACCTCTTATAATAAAGCAGTCAAGTTCAGTATGCATTTTTAAGAAACATGTAAAGGCTCTGTTTAGTTTAGCTTTTAATTAAAACGTGTTGGAACTCCTTCTGCACAGCTCCTTTCATTGTATTTATTATTTATTATTACTACTATTTTTTAAAAACCTAAGAGTGAAACACATTACAAACACTTTAGTTTTATTGTGAATTCTACTGTATTTATTGTAAATTGAATTCATTCTTCAGAAAGATGTTTCATAGCTGAAATTGTACTTTTTTATTTAAAAAATACTACTAACTATAAAAAGTAATTATTTATCTTTAAGAACTATTATGCATGTTCTATAGCCAAATGTGTATGCATTCATATATAACAGTATGTTTATGCATAGTGAGTTATAGTCATTCTAAACGAAGCATCATCAAACAATGCTTCTGGTCTTTTCAAGGCGACTACTGCAGGCCGCAAAGAGAGCAAATAAAACGGGCCATTTTATTTGGGTGGGATCAGATAGCTGGGGCTCGAAGATTTCTCCTGTGCTTCATCAAGAGGAGATGGCTGAGGGAGCAATCACGATCCTACCCAAACGTCAGTCCATTAAAGGTAAATGAAAGATTGTATGTTTTGAGTTGGCTCAAACAGTAGCTGGTGTACAATTATTCTCCTATCTATGTAACTGATATACATGCTACATGTACAAATGTTGAATGCATATACCCACTAATAATAAATACATTAACATTTCGTTCTTTAACAACACAAATGTGTTCTTTTGTAGCAAATTTTTTACTTTGATTAAGCTTTACAGAACACTGGTGAAAGTAGCCTTCAACTTTAGATGTGAATTGTAGAACACATTTCCTTAAGAACATAAACATTTAGAATGAGTCATTCATATCAGTTGATATTTATTTTTATGGATGGGAGAGCTTGAATGTAGATTCTTGTCATGTAAAAAAGAGTAGCATGGTGACAAATTCCTGCCAAATTCTGTGAGGAATGCAAGTTGTGGGCAGAGCATAACACTAATCAGAATTAGATATACACTGATAGTTCAATATTAGTCTGACCAAGACTGTCAGTCCACCTAAGACTTGATTATGAATACAGCACAATTTGGTTGTGAAGATTGGACTTATGTCTAAGCTCAGCCAGATTAAAACATGCAGTCCAGACTAATTGAGGTCTGGAGATTTCATGGACTTGCATACAACTTGTGCAACATTTTGAGGCTTTTATGTGGTAGTATTGCACATGTGAAGACTTGAGTCACAAAAGGTGAAAATGGATGCAAAGACTTCATCTTAAGCATTTTTCCTAAAATTGATACAATTATATATTTAATTAAATTTAAATTTATATTAAAATAATGATTTTTTTCTTTATTTACATAGACCGTGCATCATGAAGTTCAGATGCTGCTGGCATGCATATAAACAGGACTATAAACAGATTTTTGGTTTATACTACTCTTGTAAACATTATTGGTTCTTATACAGGCAGTTCAGTCATAATTTATGCAGGGTATTATAAATGTAATCACTGATACTGAAACACAACATTTTTATCTAATTTAAGGGTTTGACAACTATTTCATTGGTCGAACACTGGAGAACAACAGGAGGAATGTCTGGTTTGCTGAATTCTGGGAGAACAATTTCAACTGCAAACTCAACCGGCATGCTTCCAAGAAAGGGACGGGCGTTAAGAAATGTACAAGTAAGTGCATTTCTGAGAGGAAGTGAAAGATAAAGACAGAGAGAGAAAATAGTGCAAAATAGTGCACAAATACATTTTCCATCTCCATTTTGAATGACTTGGCAAAGTCTTCTGATCATATGAGAAGTAGTGTTTCTGTTTACACCTGAGGCTAATTAGTCATACCTCTACAGCACTAGATTCTCTCTGGATTCCTCTAAAGCTGAGCACCAGATTGCCTCTCTAGCACTGCAGAAACTATTCAATTGCTGTTATTGAAGAATAGATAATGATGATCCCTAATTGATTCTGCATTTGTCTTATAGGGCATTGGCATTTAGCTATAGGTCTATCCATGGTCAAGGGCTATGATTCCCAGATTCATGTTTTCTCTAGCACAGCTAAAACAGTGAGTCAATTCTTAGTATGTAGTCCTCCCATTGTATATTATACATTACTGTTGTTTTTTTTCCTGCTTTTAAAGGCATGTCTGAATGTACTTTTAAAGCTGATATCACACTGCCTACCTGGTATACATAGTCATATAAAATTGTCACAACTGAGGTAACTAAACCAAATTTATCTTTATACAAACGGCCCATTTAATAAAACAAGATTTGTTTTGTTCCTGCAGTGCTGGCACTCGTGAAAGTACCTCCTTAATCATAATTCAGTGGATGGTTTCATTAATCACTCCACTTTTTTGTGTATTTCTATGTAAATTTTACTTAACCTATCCTCAACTCTACTCTAAACAGAAAACATGAGATTGGATGCCATATATGGTAAATAAATATTGAACGACTATAAAATAATAACTTCAAAGTGATGTTATTAATTGTATTTATTAATAACACTGAATATAGATCTCGAGTTGATTAGGATGCTATGGGGCCCTAAAAAGAGTTAGCCCAGGACCTCAAAGGCCACATTTACTGTCTGAAGTGCAATATCCAGCAATGTCTGGGAGTACCCCCATTAAAATCTTAAACTTTCAAAATGTGTTTCACTAATTAGGCTTAAATACAATTGGTGATTGTATATAAAGCAGGTGTATTATAGAAGGTAAGTACTTATTTGTAGAGTTGAACAGGCACAACATTGCTGATCATGCATTGGTACTCCATTAAATGTATTACACTTATTGGCTTTTGGGTATAATTTGGTCATAGAGATGGAGTGAGTAAGTGTCATTTCTTCACTGTGTGAAGTGAATAACCTGACATGCATGCATATACAGGCTGAGTCTGTTCCACAATTTAACAAAAATGCTTGCCTTTTATACTGTAGTTTATAAACAGTGCAACTGCCAAAGCAGCACACATACTGCTAGTACTATGGAAGAAAATAATGGCTACTCCTATTGAAATGCATTGCTGTGACAAGTGCATAACATTTTCTATGAGTGATTTCTTGAAGGGATGAGGTATTTACAGAAGAATACTGATGCAGGACTAGATTCCACTGCCTACAGCTCAGAAAGCACTTAAGCTCACAGTAGAATTTGCAGTCTGCATCACAATGATCAGCATTGCTGGCTGAATGTTGGCAAACAAAAGACTTTACATATAGCAGATTTACTTTGTTAGGATGGTGGTGTTGTTTCATGCTTTAATGAGTGAACAAGAACAATAAGAACATTTATTTAGTCATTAACAGGGAAGTAAATGAATTAAACAGGGGTGTATATTAATATTATTTATTAATCATATACATTTTAGAGATAAAATGAATTTTTACCAAATTCTTTACCAAATTTTTATGAATTTGGTTTTACCAAATTATGAATTAATTAATGAATTCTTCTTTTTTCCTTCTCTTCATTGTTGTTTTATGCATTTATTTATTAAATGTTTTACATTTTAGTAGTTGTATGTCATAATTCCCCAAAAAGACACAAGCATTTTCCAAACTGTAACTTTACAGAAGACCCTCTAAAAATGTTCTTTATTTTCAATGCAAGTTACTATAAAGATATTTTATGCAAAACAATTTTGCAGCATTTCTGTTGGTCCAGTAATTATGAAATTTTAATAAAATTTAGAGAACAGTTGCTGAGCTTACATTATAGAGAAAACTTTTACATACAAAGTGTTTTATGCTTTGTCAGTGTATTTATAGGTATAGTAGTGTTATTGGAGGGCAGTGTGCTCATGTAAGGAGCCTCTGTTGTTGTTCTTGCCTTTCTTTGAGATTCAGCAGTGCTAGCCAGCAGAGCAACATCAATGCTGTGATTTTCCAGCCCGCACAAAAGCCCTGTGGTTACTGGAGGATTAAAGGGCTGGAAACCTCTGCATTAAACTGGTTCTGTTTCTCCGTTTGCACCACGAACATTCTGCCCTGCTTGTATCAGGCCTGAACAACCCTGCAAGTCCCCAAGAAGAGAGCAGCTTTAGGGCTTTGTCATTGCTCTTTTCATTTATATAAAGCCACTCCACAGTAAAGGATGAAATTAGGGTTATGATTTATGGGTGTTGCTTGGCTGTACTTATAACTCATCTGTTGAGTCAGATGAAAAAGATGTTGTGCACAAAGTAGCTTTATAAGATTTCATAAGTATTTGTGTTTGCTGGAGTAGTTCCCAATACAGAATAAACGCAATTCCAATAAAAATGTCTAAAGGCATGTATTATTGTATTACCTCCACTAAAAGATTACATCTAGGTCAGAAACAAAAGTCCCACAAGCTATTGTGCCAGAATTATTTTTAAAAGAACAATTACCTTTTCATAACTGGGAGGATATAATGGTTTTAGATTCAAAGTAATGCAGGTAGTGTCTGAAGCAGTCAGGGTTCTCTCAGAATTGATTGTGATGGTTATGTCCATTCTGATTGCTTTTCCTCTCCCGCCAAAAGTTAATGGATTGCTTCATTAAATTCATTTGGAAAGAGGCACAAACACTGTCAGTACTGCAATGTAACTCTAAAGTTGACAAATTGCATTTTAAAATTCCTTTTAGAGACCATCATCCTTTAACACAAGACAATCCCAGTACAATTTCTCTTTGTTAGCATAATCTATATATCCAACATCAAGATTTCTTGATTATTGATTCTTGGGTCATTGTTGCTAGTCATTTCTCACAGTCTAGGCTGAACTGATTGTTGCAAGTTTAAAGATACATTGACAAGTTTATTTGGTAGTTGCTGTTGCTGTCTATGGTATGTGGTAGCAAACTGAGATGAGGTCAAATAGGCATAGTTGGGCAGAAGTGTATCAGGTAGGTATAAACATATTTGAAGTATATTCATTATTACTGGTCATATTTTTTTTTTAATTCCAGAAAAATACTTATTAACAGAACAAAAGATCTTATGGGCATCCATGACAAGATATTCTTAGCAACTTGCTTATAGGAATGAGTGGGTTGGAACTGCTGCATTTTAGGCTCATTTGAAACTGTTAGTAGCAGTTCTCAACATTTTGGCTTATGGAAATTTTGGCTTATTTTAATTATTGTTGTATTTCAATGCAATTGACAACATTTGGACTTTTTTAATAGATAAACTGATTTCTGTCAAAACGTCCACTTATTAGTTAGCTGTTTCATTAGTCTAAAGGTTTTAACCTCCTGGAGTCTGATGGTATTTCAGACACGTTGATGAAGTCTGACATGCCTTGCCTTTTTTACATTACACCCATCTGAAAATATTTTTTCCAAAATGTTGCAAAAACAGGCTTTTGTTCAGCACAAACTCAGCAACAACAGTGTCAAAACAGTAAGTAATTTATATTTTGATGAAATCTGCTCTAAATCTATACTTTCCAAAACCTATTTTCAAACGTGCTGATATATTGTAAAAAAACACACTAAACATTTCTAGCCAAGACTTTTGAACTCAGAACTGAATAAACAGATGTTTGCTGCACACTGCTTTGCTACAGTTTTTAGAAATTTAATATGGTTTTATTTCTTATTTTATTTATTTAGGTGTTTCACCCATTCATTGGTTCCTAGATCCTAGATTGTGGTTCCTTTGTTTTCACACATTCCATGGCCAGTAATCCACCAATGGAATGTCTGGAATTACTATGTCATTATAATATGAATGACAGAACATGTCATTTGGTGGGAAAAAATGCACAGCTGTCTGAATCGCTCTAAAAAATGTGTCTCTGCTTATTAAAGCTCCTGTCACAAATATCTAAAAATATATTGTGATATAAGCTTTATATTTATTTGAAAAGTAGACCCTTTAAGGTTTCCAAGGTATGATTTGTTTTGTTTGTAGGGTAAAATCTTGCAGATATATATACGTGTTTTTACAAAATTTCATTAATATGCTGCCGGTGGGAGCACCGACTCCAGAGGGTTAAACACAATGGTCTTCTACTAGCCACCAGCATCTAATGTCCACTCTGTTTGTACATCTGGTTTATTTTCATACAGTTAGCATTAGTTTTGCTCTAGTCCTTCATCAGCACTCATTGTAACCACAGGATCACAGGTATTTTGGTTGGTGGACTATTTTCAAGCCAACACTCACAGTGAGGTGTTTAAAAACCTCAGAAACATTGCTGTGCCTGATACACACAAACCAGCACCAAACACAATAATATAAAATTCCCCCTGAGAATAACCCACCGCCCTTTCCAGTGATGGATGGAACAGAGAAGGGCTGACAGACTGTACAGCAACAGGGATACAGTCAGTAATTATATACCTACAAGAGAGAAGCCGACTCTAACATCAGAAAATTTTGTTTTTGTTTGCTTTAGTTATTAATCAATGTATTTGTCTGCTTCTTTTGAAATTTAGATATAAATGGAGACAAGACAAATATGAGCTTCTCTATAAGAATAGCCCAGATAATCAATATGTTGATGATGTAATGCATTTCTATTTTTAAATACACCAGCAGTCAAAAATACTAAAATACAGTCTTATAAAATAGAGCATTCAGATTTTAAAAACTGCTAACTTTGGTAGTATTTTTACCGCCATTTGACTGACAAGCAAATTGACCATTCACAGATTGTTTAACACAATGTGTGTAATTTAAATATTCATTCAATCATTTAGTTGCTACTAATGTCAGTACCTTCTAAAAATGACAGTGTGAGCTTTCTGAATTCACTATCTAGTATTTAGCTTTAGTACGTGTTTCATACTAGAGTGATTAAAGCAGAGCACAGAAATGCAGAGAGTCCTGATAGTCAAGCATAGGTGAGTTTAGTGATTACCTAAAACTTCATCAGTCTTTGAAGTTGTAGCGAGCATGTTCACATCAGATGATCTGTGTAACTCTTTGAGTAGAGTGTCTGATACTTAAACTGACTGAAAAGAAAAAACAAAAAACCTGGCAGTGGATATTTCACAGCCATAGACACCAAATATAGAAAGGCACTGGATCTGCTCCGCCAAACCTATTGTAACAGAAATTTTGGTGCAAACTCGAAAAAAATATTTGCAGTGAAAGAATATATTTATATATAGTGTAATATATTGTATATTTATATATATAATGTTTTTTTTTAGAATAAAGGTGCACAGGTGGTAGTTCAGAGAAATCAGGATACAGACCACTCTGACTTTCACAGTAAGCAAACTCATCTTCTTATGCAATGCAGCATAAGGAGAGTCTCCATCACTTGACTATCTAGCCTTTAAACAATGTAATTTTAAAAAGTATTTTGTATGATAAAATATGATCATCTTCTCCTGAGATCGCTACCTTGCCGTGGTGGAGAAGCTTGAGAGAACCTTTGAATCTAAGAGCAATACCATCTGGAGCTATGCTCCTGGTAGGGCCACCCTTGATGGTAAGGTCGAAGAGGAGGTTCCAGACAAAGAGCGATCACACTCCCCATCCAACGGGACCTGGAACTGTGGGCTGCAGCACGGTTCTTACAACTTTAAGTGTTATGTTGCTTTACTGCTAATAACACTGAATGTTGTATGCTAGGTGTAACTTAGCACAACATCGAGTCGACTGCAGGGCTGACAAGAGATTGGGATGCTTAGTCAGTCTATTTATCCCACAGAGCGCAAATGAAGTCAAAAACTAAGAATGCCATACTGGCTCGGACGTCGCCCAGGATAAAAAGGTCTGCGGTACTCACTGTAAGAGACAGGGTGGGTATTGAGAAGTGTATTACTGGCTCATCAAAGGTCATATTGCACAATACAACAAGGAAAGAAGATGAAGAGAAGCTAAACAACAGACTGTGTCAAGATTGGACAATGGAATGTGAGGGGTCTAAACTCACTTGGCAAGTTATCAATACTTAGTAGTGAATTGGAAAGACTGAACATCAGCATTTGTGAATTGTCTGAGACTAAGTGGTCAGGCACTGGACACTTCAAGACAATGGATGGACACACAGTGCTGTTCTCAGGCAAAGAGGGTCGTGAACGTCATGGAGTTGCTATCTGGATTCACAGAAGTATTTCTACATGTCTAAAATCCTACAATCCAGTGAGCAGCAGAGTCATATCAGCCACATTTGCTTCAAAGCCAAGAGATATGACTCTTATTTAGTGT
>BRDA01008630.1:0-19180 GCA_036984385.1 Crenuchus spilurus | reverse complement strand
AAGCAACCAGAGACAGATGGCATTGGAGAGAAGTGACTCGTCTGTGCAGCCTACCATCGCGAAGCAATGACGGCGTGTGACATGACATGACATATGATCATTCAAATTATTTATTCTATATCAATAAATCATACAAAATTATGATTAGGACATAATTTATCTCAGAGGATTAGGACATTGGCGCCCATGCTTACAGCTCAAAACGTGCTGCCCACTGTCCACTATGAGCCAATAAATATTTTTTCTGCAAAGCTAATTTAGGAATGATTAACAGTGTTTTGAGTAACATGTTGAGTAGTAAAAGTCCAAAGAGGGCATCAGTGTGAGATGTGTGAGAAGCAATGTTTTTATTTTTTAATGCAACTTAAGATTGTCTTCTAGACTAGTGTGCATTCAGCATACTGATAAACACTACAAACTGCTAGCATGGGTTTTCTATTTTGCTTTCATTTGTGGTATGTCAGTGATCATTACAAAGACATCCCTTTGAGCAGTTTTTTGACAGTGTTTCATGTCTGAATTTCACTTAATGAACTATGTGGCATCTTGCATAGTCCATCATTTGTTTTCCCCTTTCAAGTTGGACAGGATAAACACATCAAAATAGTTGCTTAGCACTGAGGTATGACATAGGTGCATATTAGCAATTCTGTTTCACTGCCTATCACTGTACAAAAAGCATTTATCTCCAAAAATGTGATTTTTCACGTATGTAAAATCATGTTTTTTATGTAAGTGTAAATAGATTTTATCAGTTCTGGACTATTTATATTGGTCCATTTATCTTGAAATGTAATAAAGAACAGTTGCTGTGCTAAACAATATAGAACAACTGATGAAAAAATGGAAATACATGGTTTTGGAATGACAGCCACAAGTTAATACTAAATAATACACATTTATTGTTTGGAACGTAGAGTAAAATTTCATTGTGACAGGCAAAAGCAGTGAACAGAGGTATTTGATTCTTACTGATGAGCTGAGCCACCACTGATAACTATATCAAAGTGCAACTGTATGACAGAGCTAATAGGCAAAAGTTTGGGCACCCCTGTTCTATATGTCTGCTACTGTGAATATCTATACTCCCAAAAGGCATGAAGTTAAGACATTATACATGTCTTTAAAATTTAAATGTAAAATTATTTATTTTAAGAAGTTTGGGCACTCTGCATGAACAGTGCTTAGTGACACCCCCTTTGGCAAGTATTGTATCTTGTAAACACTTTTTGTCACCAGTTAAGAGGCTTTCAGTTCTTGTTTTTAGCCCGTTGGTCCTTGCAAAAAGCTTCTAGTTCTGTGAAATTCTTCAGTCAACTTGCATGTGCCCAAATTTTTGCATGCCACTGTAAATATATTTGATAAAATGGCTAGAGAGCCTATCTACAAGGTGTTACAGACAACATAATATGTTTACATTAGAAGACACATTGGAACAATAACAGTTGTTTGTATGAATGCTATGAAGTCTTGTTTGATGGTACAATAAGTGCACTGAGGTTAAGGGTATAGAAAAGGACATGCAAAGCCATATTATAAAAAGAAAAAAAATGGCTTTGGATGAAACAAATCGAAAACTGCAGCACACTGCAGTATGACAGAATCCTCTGGAGCTTTTCTTGGCACAGAGTCAGAGCCATTAGTCCCAAGGGGAGTCGAGCCTTCAGAGGAAGCAAGCTCGGCTCTTTACAACCCATGAGCGGTGAGAGGTGCAGAGGGTCAGGAGTGTGGTACTCAGTCACAGCCTGTACCTCTGACACAAGCCGGCCCCAGAAAACCCCTCTGTGATGCCTCTTTTAATGTGAATGGATTTCTCCAATGGCTGAAAGCTAGCTAGTGGAGTGGTGTGTGGGCGTGCTCTGACTTGGGATGAGAACTGTGTGTGTGTGTTTTGTCGAGAACGGCAAGACAAAGATGTGTGCTTTAGGAGCATATGTGTGTGTGTACCAAGACTAAGTGGAATGTGTGGGCTAGCTATCCTGCTTGTGTTATCACTACAGCTATTGCTTCCAGACCACTCTGTAGTGACTCTACACCACTCAAAAAGTGTCACTTTGTTTTTGTATCTCCAGCAGTGCTGGTGGCAATTACACACGCATTCATGTGTAACAACAACATCTTTAGTCTTTTTTATTATTAATGTATTGAAGATAAAAGACAATGGATGATGTAGGAAGATCAAAGAACAAGTAACAAATAAGCTAATAGAATTAGAAAGCGTAAAATAAGATAAAATACATTTAAAAACCTTTGAGTAGACTTCACAAAGCAGTAAACAAACACTGTTCAGTCTTAAAAAGAATTCTAAATGGCTCTTGGCATGAATGTATGGTTCTGTCTTTATACCTTTAAGTGATATAGAGTCATTTAAGTGATTTAAAGTGGTTCTTTTTTGCAGCACTTCAAATAACATGTTTTGGCACTTTTATTTTTTTTAAGATTGTAGTTTAGAGGATGTATTTTAACATGCTCCAACTATGGCAAGCCAAGTTATATATTTACCAGTGCTCCTGCATACTGAACCCATACATTTAAAAACCAACCAATGACTGGGATCCTATTTCTATTCAGCTGTTTAATTGTGTACAAGTAAACTTGCACAATGATAACACGTTAAAGCTTAGTAAGGCCTGGTCTTGCTGGTTTAGTGTATTGGCCCCTCAGTGGTGGAATTAACTTCCCCCTGACCTTTGCACTACTCAGTATCTCAGTTTCCTCCACTGTGGCTGACTTATCTCTTCAGGTAACACCTAGCATAACCACTATGTGGACTTTTACACTTTCTTCTCCAATTAACTTGTCTTTTTTAGAAAGAAAGCTGCACTTCATTAGTCACTTTTGTATTAACTTAAACCAGGTACTTTTGTAGTGCTTTCTCTACCAATATTTGCACTGTTTATCTTTCCATCCATCCATCCATCCATCCATCCATCCATCCATCCATCCTTCCATCCAGGTATCCCTCTCCCCAGCCACCTTTTCCAGCTCATATGGGAGGATTCCAAGGCATTCCCAGGCCAGCTGAAATATATAATCTCTCTACTGGTCCTAGGTCTTCCTTGGGGTCTCCTCCCAACTGGACATGCCTGGAACACCTCACCCGGAATGCATCCAGGAGGCATCCTTACCAGGTGCCCAAACCACCTCAGCTGGCTCCTCTTTACATGGAGGAGCAGTGGCTCTACCTCGAGCCTTTCCCAGATGTCCAAACTCTTCACCCTATCTCTAAGGGAGAGCCCAGACACTATATGAAGAAAACTAATTTCAGCCACTTGTATTCATGATCTCATTCTTTCAGTCATTACCCAAAGCTCATGACCAGGTGATGGTTGGAACGTAAACCGACCGGTAAACAGAGAGCTTTGTTTTCTGGCTCAGCTCTCTCTTCACCAAGACAGACCAGTACAGAGCCAGCATCACTGCTGACACTGAATTGATCCACCTGTCGATCTCCCGCTCCCTCTTTCCCTCAAGATCACGAGATACTTAAATTCCTCCACTTGAAGCAAGGACATCCTCCCAACCAAGAGAGTGCACTCCACCTTTTCCCTGCTGAGTACCATGGTCTCCGATTTGGAGGTACTGATTCTCATCCCAGTTGCTTCACACTCAGCTGCAAACTGGTGAGAGCTGGAGGTCCTGGGTTGATGAAGCCAGCAGGACCACATCATCTGCAAAAAGCAGATATGGAATCTTGAGGTCACCAAACTGGACACCTTCCACCACTTGGCTACACCAAGAAAGTCTTTCCATAACAATTATGAACAGAATCGGTGACAAACGGCAGCCTTGTTGCCAAGTCCGCTTATTATAAGCGACTTTGGGCTTGTTTTTTTCTAAAGTCGCTTACAAATCTCGTGAGTCGCGGGCTGTGGTTTTTTGGGCTTGTTTTTGAACGTGACGTTGCTTATTTGGGCTTGTCTTTCTTTCTGAGTGAAACTCTTTGATTATCTCCCAGCTAACCATAATAAAGCAAAAGACAAGTGATAGGTTGTTTGTCTCTTCCAAGACCCCATCTTCTGTGTATCACTCCCGCCCAAGTTGACCAGTCACACACACCCAAACACACACGCACAGCAGGCAGGCAGCCAGGCACAGCCCAGAGTGACGAGGCAGCATAAAAATGAGCTCGAGTAAGTGGAGAAAATATGGAAAAATATATAATAAAGAGTGGGAAAAAGAGAGCGCATTGAAAGAATTGCTCCAACCCCAGATGGGAGATGGAAAATGCACTTTCTTTTTATCAGAGTTTAAAAGATTTTGCTATTCAAAGAATTTAAGTTTTTTAAATAATTTATTAAATAATTTAAGTTATTCAGTTTTTTTTACATTAAAAGTATTTAGCATAATGTTTGTGTTGTTTATGTATAATGTCATAATAAATATTTACCTTTATACTGTTTAAAAGTGCCCTCTGTTTTACAGAATGTGTTGGGTTGCCAGTTAGGCTTATTTTGGGCTTGTTTTCATAGAGCTGGTTGCTTGTTTCTATCACGAGATCTGGCAACACTGAAGGGCATCCCTGACAGAGTCCAACCTCAACTGTCTGACTTACTGTTGGCAATGCAGACCAAGCTCCTGCTTCATTTGTATAGGGACTGGATAGCCCTTAGCAAAGAACCCAGTACCCCATACTCACGGAGCACCCCCTACAGGATACCTGGTCAAAAGCCTTCTCGAAATCCACAAAACACACGTGGATTGGTTGAACACTCCTATGCACCTTCTAGGATCCTTGCAAGGGTAAAGAGCTGGTCCAGTGTTCCACAACTAGGATGGAACCTATATTGTTCCTCTTGAATCCCAGATTCAATAATCAGCCGGACTCTCTACTCCAGTGCCCCTGAAAAGACTTAAAAATGGGGACCACCACATCCATCTGCCAATCCAGGGGCAGTGCCCCCAATGTCCACACAATGTTGCAAAGACGTCTCTTCAGAAAGGAAGAGAAAAGTTTCTTCAGGACAAGATATATTGGACAGATGGTCTTATCAAGACAGGGTCACAAAGCGGGGTGGATGAGGGCAAATAAAGCATGAGAAATAATGAGCTCTGCTTTTGGAGTTTCATTTGTACACACCTTCATTTTATGTTTAGTTTGGAATAGTATGCCTTGTTGGAAAAGAGAGGGTCAAGGAAAGATGGACCGGTTCTTTTTCCTTTTAGGAAATCTCCCCAGGCTTCTCTGTAATTCCAGCACTGTTGAAAATCATACATTTATGGGAAGAAAATTACATAGATAATATTACAGTCAAGTTTGACATTAAAAAAAATATTTTTCTACTTAAATTTGACAAATAAATAAATTTGATAGATTGCTATAGACGTCTAAGAATCTGGTGTGACCCACTTGTGCAACAATAACTGCACAACAGCAATAACTAAATGTTTCCAGTAATTGTTGATTAGTCCTGCACATTGGCTTGGAGGAATCCATGAACTACATGCTTCAGGTCCTTCCATAACATTTCTGTTGAATTAGGTTCTTTTACTTTACCATATAAATTTTTGAACTGACCATTCCAAAATATGAACTTCATTCCTCTTTAATCAGTGTTTGGTAGAAGACTTCTGTGGTTAGGGTTGTTGTCTTGCTGCATTACCCACATTCTCTTTAGAATGACCTCGCAGACAGACATTTTCCTTTAACATTTAATGACATAATTGTTCCTCCACTGATGGGAAGCCATCCTTGCAGAGATACAGCAAAACAAGCCCAAATCATGATACTTTCTCCAAACATAATGCTTCTTATTTAAACCAGAAAGATGTATTTTGATATTTTTGTCCATCCACAAACAATAGTTCAAGTAGCCTTCTGGGTTGTCCATGTAATCTTTAGAAAACTGCAGATGGGCAGCAAATGTTCTTTTTGTTTCTTTTTATCCTTCTTCTTGCAACACTGAAATGCACACTATTCAGTGTTCTCCTGATGGTGGACTCATGAAGTTAGGGTTCTTTTGTGACCTCATATGATCTTTGTTGGGGAGGATAATAATGGTCTTGAATTTCCTGTATTTGTACACAATCTGTCTGACTGTGGATTGGTGGGGTCTAAACTTTTAGAGATGATTTTTCCAGGATGATGAGCATCAACTCTTCTGAGTTCCTTGAAAACCTCCTTTATTAATGACATGATACACTTCCACAAACATTTGAAAATCAGACTTTGCTACATACCTGTTCTTTAACTAAAACAAGGCACCCACTTACACCTGATTGTTATCCCATTGATTGACAAGAATTGACTCACATCTCACATTCAAATGAAATCTGCTAATCCTAAAAGTTCATATGCTTGTTACTTACAGATAGCAATACTGGAACATTTTCCTTCATAAATAACTGACCAAGTAATATTTTTTGTGCCATTTCTTTGACTTGGTTCTCTTTAAGTACATTTAGCAATTGTATGACAATCAGATAAATGTTTAAGATCAAATATATACAGTATATTAGAAATATAGAAAACTCTTAAGGGTTCACAAACTTTCAAGCACCACCATACATAGGAAATATGTTCAAAACATTTCAATGAGCATCTTTTATTGGTTTTTAAACTCTGTGTGTATCAAGCCAGACATTATACGTGTCCATGCTCTGCTGATTTTGATGATGGTGTAGATCCTGTGAGTAACTCTGAAGTTAGTGATGTATGTTCCAGCTTGCCTGAACTGGATATTAGATCAGAAGCTTCACATTTCAGAGGTGGTGATATCATATTTCAAATATTCATACCTCAGTAGAGGCAGCAAGTAGAAGGAAAGCTCATGCTTTAAAAAATAGATAGTAAATGTGCATACTCAGTCACTGTATCTTGTTAGAAATTGAAGACTAGTCAATTTTAACAGTCACAAGAGCAAAGGTCTTATGGAAATTAAATTAAATTGAGATCTCTAATGTTAATAATATAGCACAGTAATACAATATATGACACGATATGCAGGGTTAACAACTGCATTGTAGATGAAAATGATATGCCACAATCTTCCACTAGAGCAACACTTTCTACCATACTTGAAGATAATTATACATGATAATCAAAGACTTCCATTACAAAATATGCCCATGCACTTGTAATATTGCACAGTAAATAATTGTTGAAATCATGTAAAGCTTTGATGAGGTGATGTTCTTCCTGCCTATATTCTGTGCTTTTGATCTCCATGCTTTGCTGAACATTTTAATCATTTTGAGATGGCATACTGAATTACACATTCATACACATCCCCTTTATTTTTGTTTAATGAGAACAAAGAGTTCTTCCATTTTCAGTACAGTCACCTGAGCTACAGTTGAAGGGGGGATTTAAAGGTGTTTTCTCTGGTAAAAATAAGATTTCCATCCTCCCTATTACACCAACTTGGAGTAATGCCTGTATAGCACATATGATATCTATATATGTGATTTCCTTTCATTTGTGACATTTATTCACCAAATTGTATAAAATATTCACTAATAAGAAAATAAAAAATTGAAAAATGCAACTTATAATCCAGAAAGGGTTCATTACAGTGGTAATAAAAAGATTGATTATAAAAGTGATGTATGAACAAAATTTTATATTTTTTGTTCAAAAAGTTTCACATTTTTGTTCAAACTTATTGTTTTAATTTCAGGTTTTAGTTTAAATTTGATGACAAAAATAATATGAGCAAGATAAGTCTACTTATGTAATACTTATGCATGATTCACTGTTCCAGTGGCTTCTGTAATCTGTAGCACTTTATTTGATTAACGTAATTAAAATATGCAATTGTTTTTTCATTTAATTTTAAATACTGGTTTGTCCAATAGAAGTGTAATTACTGTTATTTATATGGGAACTTTGACTGTACTGGAAGTGTGCAAGTGTCTTCTGTTATCCCACAATCTGAATGGCAGAATTTGGCTATAAAGAAATAGGAATTAAAGTCTGCCATAAGAATTCATGGTCTCATTATAAAAAGGTTTTTATTCTGTGTTTGTGATATTAATTTGATGTATTGAGTGTCAAAGTCAAAGTCAGTACTGATGTAGAGTATTTGAATATTTGGTTTAAGGGACTAAAAAAGTCAAATGGGAAAATGTCCAGATTCTGTCAATGCAACATTTTAGTTGAGTGCAAATGTGACTTAATTCATAAAGGTTTTTGACTTGATATGTAATTTTTAATGTCTAATCATTAGCTATTAAGAGCTAGTTAATACTGTCCCTCTCATTTAAACTCTTGAGTTGGTCTTAGTCCACTTAAGACATTTGGACATTTCTTAAGTGTTGGACTTTTCTTGGCCTCAAGAATGGCTGTCAAAACTAGGGTCCTAAAATATGTAAAGTTCATAAACACTACATTATTTTTTACAATTTGACAACTGACAAGGGAAAATATAACATCCAGTACAGCTAACAACACACTGGAACCAGTCAGAAATATGGATGGAAATTGTATCGTGTAACATGGCAGTGCACAGGTCTGTTATATTCTTTGTTCCTTGGTCATTATCTTTTGTAACTTTGATCATTGTTTGATATGTAGAAAATGACAGAATTGCCACTGTCCATTTCATCCTTTATTCTAAAAATGTAGCCTGCAATTGAGTCCTGTCTATTTGACATATGCCAGCTTTCTCCCAGTTTGCTTAGGCACAGTCATAATTGAAGCCGGTCCTTTGCAATTAAGATCTTATAAAAAAAAGAGCGTACAGCAAATCCAGCTCTAATGAATATACAGCTGTCTGGCACAATTATAGGAGCATGGAGAGATAATTAATCTTGCTCGCTCTCTCACTGTCTATTATTCTACCCTCATGCATTAGCAGACATCTTCCATTCATCAGCCAGGGCATGAAGAACAAGAAGGGGCATCAGGCACCAAATAGATTTAAGGAGGCACTTCTATTTGTTTTTGTAGTGGCTCTTTTTGTCTGTCTAATCTTTTGGCATATTTTTAATCAAAGTAATAGTGATTAGACTTTTATAATGATATTAGTATTTACAGTATCCAATGGAGTGGATAATTAAAGCATCAATTTGTTTTCCATTTTAATTATATAATTTTTTAAGCCATAATAGAGTGTGCTGGGTGCTTCATAGGATTTAGATTAGGATAAGTTTAGAATGTTCTTCATCTTATAATGTTTTAATGGAGCAAGTTGATCTGGTAAATTCAACTGACCTAAATTACCAGGTCAATAATCATACCATTAGTGAGTTTCTGCAAAGTTAAATCATTTAATCTACAATACCACTGTGTATGAATGTATTGGAAAGATCTTGTAAGCTTACATATTCTCAAATTAATGGTTAAATTAAATAAAAATGAGTGTTAGTGCCATTTATTGAAGAAATTATGTTCTGTTCATTCTTTGTGATTTTTTTGTTCTTGCTATGATGATTCTACATTTGACTTTTTGGTTTGTTTAATATATACATGAATAAAACTTGTCCTTTAGTAATTACAGTAAATTGGTCTATTCAGTCGGTAGCAATTATTGTATTTTATGCAGTAAGTTTTCAGTGGCTATTTAGGACAAAAGTGTTCAGTTTACAAAGAGATTGTTCGCATGGGTCATTCAGTCAGTCATTTAATTCATTGTTGTATGTACTTTGCCTTTTGGGCATGCCTTTATATTAAATTGTGATGTTTATAATTGAAAAAGAAAATGCTCTGTAAAGTAGAGATGAAAGTAAATGATGATCTTACATTAATGAACGAGAACTGAATTATAGCTGTTCTCTGTTTAATTTCAGATCAAGAGCGGATTGGGAAGGACTCAACATATGAGCAAGAGGGCAAAGTGGTGTTTGTGATCAATGCTGTGTACGCCATGGCCCACGCTCTCCATAACATGCACAGAGACCTGTGTCCTGGGGAAGTGACCCTCTGTGGTAAAATGGACCCCTTTAATGGAACGCTTCTGCTGAAGTACATTCGGAAAGTCAATATCACAGGTTAGTGTCTAAAGAAATGACTTACTCCATTTCAATTTATAGCACACAGTTCCTACACAAAGTACATTCAAACTCTTAACAGAAGGGATTTGGTTAGTAATGTTCATCTTGGGTGCGGTTTTCAGTTTTTAGATGTATTAATAGAACACACACACATGGAAAGCATATTTGAAAAGTGGCCCACAGATTTTGCTTTTTATATCCCTCCTCCAGATGTAAATTGTCAACAGACGGCTGAACAAATAAAAGAATATTACAAAGATTAGCTGCGGGGATGGGCTTGAATTGTGTGGAGCTGAAAAATCCCCAACGGACAACAGACTGCGCCTCAGAAAAGTGTGGAAATGTGCAAAGCATATCCTCACAAGGCTCTTTCCCAGCCATTTCTGTCTTAGTTAAAGCAGTTTTCAGAGGGCTAACAAACACTTTGAATGGCTCAATCCTCCTCCATCAGTGACACAGAAATTAAATGTTGTGCTAAGAATTGTAATGTCTCTAAAAAAAAAACAAACCCTGAAGCTATAAGAAATACATGGCTTAAAGTGCCCATACTGAAATGCTCATATTTTAGTTTTTTTTTTTTTATTAATATTCATTAACAAAACATTTTAAACTGTCTGAATATGTGAATATGTTGTTTTTTTGTGAAAACAGACTTTTACCAGCTTATTCTTCAGTATGCATTGTGGATTAAAAAACATTTTTACATTACATTACATTACATTACATTGCATTACATTGCATTTAGCGGACACTTTTATCCAAAGCGACTTACAATAGTATAAAAGTACAAATGCAAAAAATACTACATCATACTATATGATGTACATACTACATGAACTACTAAATAGTTTTCATACTACTGTGCATCAAGCTTTTTTTATTTACAAAAATCCTTAGGATTTTTTCTTCTCTGTATAGCCCCTTTAATCTCATATACTTACATCATAAGGCTTGCATATGCTGAAAAATCCCTGTAGGGGTTTAAACCACTGGATGTTTCACATTTCATATGATTTAATTCTGTGTAATTAGCAATTGCCTGGTTTTTTTTTCTTGAGTCTGTGTAGTTATATTCTCATACCACACAATGGTTCACAAAGGACTCAGAGTTTTTGTATATTTCTAAACCATTCAGTAGCTACTTACCATCTGTGCTGTTCCTCCCACACATGCCCGCCCCCTTTTGATGAGCCTTTGAGTAAGGTTCGTTAGAGACTTCAATAGACTAAGATCGTTGGTGCGTCTAAATTTGCCCCTAAGCTTTTCCCTTAACCACTCCGCCTCCACGTGTGCATTCTTCTGAAGGCCTGCAATCTTGGAGTGCATCCTAAACTATTAACGCTGAGGAGGAGTGGCTCGTAAAGCCCGACAGAAGTAAGACTGCATCGATGCGGGCTCATGAAACTTGCCTCTAACATTTATTTCCCATAATTCTTTTCGGCAGGGGACGAGCATCAAGTGCCACTTGCAGTGAACTGGGAGGGGGTAAGGGGCGAATTGAGACAGACCCAGAATCAAGCACCTCATTAGTTTTGTATCTGTGCAGCCATCACTCCTGCTGGAGGACATTCTACTTTAGTGGATGTTAAGGTCCAGGCGCACAAGCTGCTTTCTTTTTTAAGAGTTTTTATTGACATACCATGCTGGTATCATTTCATTCTTTGGCATTTGTAGCACTGCAGTCCTGTGAGAACAGTTTGATATCTAGTATGAGCACTAAGCCTCATCACACTGCAGCCAAAAGTAGGGAAAAACATTACAATTGACTGTCATTTAGAATTGATCATATTCTCAGGGCTGGCGCTCCACCCAGATGTAGGGTTCCAATTGTCCATGGGGAACCAAAAAAGTCTCAGCCACCCCAACTGTCAAATGCTGAAAACGCAATGCTGCTTTTTTATTCAATTTAGCTCTTTCATTCATGCCCAGTTTGCCATTCTCATCCCAAAATGTTTAAACAACAAAAAGCAAAGACTTGTAATGTAGAGAGTGGTTTAATGGTTTGGTCAATAAATGCTGTATGTGTCAAGAGGGATATTGGCTGACTTTTAGCTCTCAGTGAGAAAGTGCAAGTATTTTCCTGTTATCCACTTGTTTTAAGGGCTGGAAGATGTCATGTTAAGAACCCTGTAAATGAGTGTAATCCAAACTGCCAAGCATTTAATTCTCTGAAGCACATTTTCAACTTTCAGTTCATGATATTAGTCTAAAGCCAAAAGCGACTAGAAGAGCACTGTACAAATGCTCTAGATGAAAATGCTCTCCTCCACCAGTCCCCTAGGTGATACCTTAATGATAATGATATTATCACTTGTAGTTGCTTTGCATCCTCTGATAGTGATAGAACTGATAAATCGGGTTGAGAAAGCGTGTCTTGTAATACACTTAAGTGATTATAAATTCCCAAGGTACAAATCTCTGCAGTTATGTACTTCAGTGTTTGAAGTGTTATTTAAATAAATATTCCTCCCTCACAGAATCCAAGTAATCCTTCACGTCTGGGTGTATGCTTTTTGTTTTGCGCAGCACTGTCGTCATACCATGGCTGAGAAATATTTTCAGCCTTTAATCCAGCCGGGCTGACTCATCATGTTGTGGATTAGGCATCATGAATCTTCCAGTCCAACACAAAGGAAGTGGATATTCATCAACACAAATCCACCCTTTCTGATCATCACCCCTGCTGTTCAGTGAGAAAGCATTTCAAGGAGAAGAATTTTGGAATAGTAAACCAGATATGGTGAAAACACAATTTCTGATGCTATTGTTCTGCTGACTGCACTGGCCTTGAAATCATGGCCAGATGCTTTTAAATTAGATAGAAGATGGTGCAAGTTAGAACTTAGATACTTGGTGGAAAACTCTCTGGAACAAGCCACCTAAATCAGCCATATTTATAGCAGCAATAGCAATATCTCACACCTCAGTTTTGTAGCCAAAAGGTATTGTTCTTCACATTACTTGACATTTTATTTCATAGCTAGGATATATTTAGCCAAAGCTTTTTGTGCAGCATATTCTTACATGCTGGGTCATATCAGAGGCACTCTTTCATTTTGTAAAAAGTTGATCATGGATGAGCCCACGCTGTTCACAGTTAGGATGTTGGAATACATTTTATAATTGTCTAATTGTGCCTCTTTGCTCCTATCTCCAGTCACAGCTGGCAATCCAGTGCAGTTCAATGAGAATGGAGATGCCCCAGGCCGTTATGATATCTTCCAGTACCAGCTAACTAACCAAACAGGGGAGTATAAAATGATTGGCAGCTGGACTGACAAGCTCAACCTTAATGTAAGTCTTTCTTTATCCGCAAGTTCATTCCAAGTCCATGTCTAAACCTAAAGCATACAATGATTAGTGATTAAACACTGGCCTCTAAAGGCCGATTTTCACATTGTATCAGATTTGTTCTGTGACAAGGTTGCATTGTCATATATTATTTTATATGTCCTTGTTTGTGATGGCTAAAAATTGGTTGATATTCTCCCAGATGTCAGTGGTGCAGTGGCCAGGTGGTGTGCGGCAGGTGCCCTCCTCCACCTGCAGCCAACCTTGCAAGCCAGGTTGGCGCAAGAAGGTTGTGAAGGGCATCCCCTGCTGTTGGCATTGTGAGCCCTGCGATGGCTACAAGTACCAGGCTGATCCATTCACCTGCAAAGTCTGCCATTTTGACCTGCGCCCCAACAAGAACCACACAGCCTGCCAGCCAATCCCCATCGTCCAGCTGGAGTGGAGCTCACCTTGGGCAGTTGTATCAGTCCTCATTGCTATTCTGGGCATTATGGCCACCTTGTTTGTGGTGGTCACCTTCATACGCTACAATGACACTCCAATCGTAAAGGCATCAGGACGAGAGCTCAGCTATGTCCTGTTGACGGGCATCTTCCTGTGTTATGCCACCACTTTCTTGATGATCGCCACACCCAGTGTCGGGATTTGTTCATTCCGTCGTGTTTTCCTTGGCCTTGGAATGAGCATTAGCTATGCTGCATTATTAACCAAAACAAATAG
Source organism: Crenuchus spilurus (assembly GCA_036984385.1). NCBI lineage: Eukaryota > Metazoa > Chordata > Actinopteri > Characiformes > Crenuchidae > Crenuchus > Crenuchus spilurus. Next base: position 5,233 of record BRDA01008630.1, on the reverse strand, counting down.
AATTTATCGCATTTTTGAGCAGGGTAAAATGTCAGTGAGTGCCCCAAGGTTCATCAGTCCAGCATCCCAGCTAGTTATCACCTTTATCCTGATCTCAGTCCAGCTCTTAGGGGTTTGTATCTGGTTTGTGGTGGACCCTCCTCAAGCATTTATTGATTATAAGGACCAGCGCATGACTAACCCTGAGCTAGCACGAGGCGTGCTTAAGTGCGACATCTCAGACTTGTCGCTCATCTGTCTATTGGGGTACAGTATGCTGCTGATGGTCACGTGTACAGTCTACGCCATAAAAACACGCAGGGTGCCAGAGACCTTCAACGAGGCAAAGCCTATTGGCTTCACCATGTACACCACCTGCATCATATGGCTGGCTTTCATCCCCATCTTCTTTGGCACATCACAGTCACTGGCAAAGGTAAGACAGTTTGGTGAAAATTGTTGGAATAACATTGAATTTTTAGTTTACTTTAGCCTCTTCAGAGTGGCATTAAATATTGAGTTTTCAGTGGACATTCTTTAATAGTAATTAATTTGGCTCTCAGTGAGATCAACCTGAACTGCACAATAATAGATATAAAGTATGTAAGCTCTCCATGACATTTAATCATCATAACAACAGAATTGATTGATGTCATTTGGTTCGGCACATTAGGGTGGACTCCAGAACCTTTCTTCTACTCCTAGCACTGTGCCTTCAGGGATGAAAGAGCCTTTGCAGTAGCAAGAAGATTGAGCAGAGCTTTTCTTGTAGATGAAATAATTCATTGACAATCAGTGTTCTAAAATAACAGATGCTGTAAAAGCTCTGCCCATAAGAAACCCTGTAAAGCACAGTTTTGTCCCCAGCCCCCCACACACACTCCAATTTCCTTGCTGTGCTCTGCTAATTTCAATTAGAAAGCCTCAGTCCTTCTGTTTCTCAAGCTGAAGATAACAGCTCTCTCCACCTTCTTCATTTTCAGTGTTATTTAATTAGTGTTGTCCTTAGAAGGATGAAACAAGGTAATAATAGGGGATTTTTTAAGCCTAGATGTGCATAGACAGCTACTGAAGCTTAAATGTAGTAACAGTGCAAAAATAATTGTGACTAAGACATTTAAAACGAAAAAGAAAAATGACAGTTGCCTAAGGTTATGTCTTATACACACATACAAATCAATAAATAATGCAGTTCCACTCACAAGAGAAGCTTGGTGGCTTATCATTAGACAGTATCTGACCTTTCAGCAGCTACTTCTTTGATTTTGTAAATGTTCATTCTCCATAAATAGTGATGCATTTTCAGAGGTGCACTTTCAGGGCAATGCAGGATTGAAGCAGAACTCTGTCCTAGCTTGTTTCCATTTGCAATGTACACAACAAGACAAAAAACAATACCGAACCAGCAGAGCATAATGTGGCAAATTCCCACCAGAGCAACCAACACTTTCTGATGAGAATTAACATATCAAAACAATGCTGCACAATAGCAGGCTGCCAGGTTTGAAAAACACAGGGAGTCAGTGATGACATGTCTTTTTAGAGCAATTAAATGCCTCACTTCCTCCTAGCTCTTGAATTACTTTATCTGTCTACCTGTTCGCTCATCGCCCATTTTCTGCCAGACGCCTTATCAGCACTGCGGCTCCTGCACTCATTTAGCTTGTGTCAAAGCGAATGTGATGAATGTCACTGGAGGCTTTCTGGATCGTTTGAATGAAGGCATCTGGTCCAGACTCTGTAGTTTGAGATCAGCAAATGAAATGCCTGATGTAAAGGGGAGGTTGAACCAATGCGCATCTCACCTGGAGAGATAGACGTTAGATAGTCTGGCAGTCTGAACTGTAAGGATTGAGCTTGACACCGAGGTCCAAGTGCAAGCCGTCCTGCTTGCACAGACTGCTATTTGTATGCATTCCCGCTGGAGAGAATTGCAGGCTGACAGAGTGGTGCTAAATGGTTCACTTGCTGGAGATTTTCCTCCATTGTGTGCTTGACAGAATAATTATTGTCTCTTTGAGAGTAAGGCCAACATCTCCTATTTACATACAGGTGTGTTTCAGAGCCGGAAGAAGCTTTGAATTACCATGCCAGTCTTTCTCTTGACACATGGGCAAAGGGAGATATTTTCTCAGCAGGGCTAAAACCAAACTGTGTTCTGTTGAGATTTTCACTTCAGTCATTGTTTCTGCATTTCTCCAAATTATGCTTACTGGATTATAAAAATGGCGAGAAGAATATTTAATTATAAGAGTCAAACTTCATCTTTCATATAGTGTACCTGCTCAGGGACATTTTTTTACTCAATTTTCAACCCACTCATCTGCTACAACTACTAAGTGCATGTGAAGTCAGCCTCTTTTCCAGCTGCTGCGTATACATCATCGCTGGGCAGCCAACACGTTCAGAGGAAAATGCAGGATCCTCAACTCTGATGGATCGGCTGCAAGACGCCTGAGCCAGCAGACATTGCATGGCATTAGTGATGTGGAGAGTGCACCATCTACACACCTAGTATGGCCAATTTTGCTCTCTCGGGCCCTGGCTGTTGATGGCAAGAAGCATGCTCAGAGACGTTTTAAGGCATTCTGGGAGCTGTAAAATATTATCTATCAGTGTTCATAGACAGCATCCTTAAGACTTTGACGTATTAGCTGTGTGGTTAACATTTGTATTTCTATTAGAAACTGAATTATTTTGTTCATTATGTAACAAATATATACACTACATGCTGTAAGTTTCTAGATACCTCTTCATCCAGTGTTTCTTCAAAGGATGGTTGGAACATTGCTGTCAGGATTTGAGTGCATTCACACAAAAGCATTAGTAAGGTCAGGTTGGATTATTACTTCTAGATTACAAATGTCGCACCAAGTTATCCCAGAGGTGCTGGATGGAGCTCCATCTCTCCAGGGAATGCAGTTCCACTGCTCCACAGCCCAATGCTGGGGGGATTAATTTCCTCTAATCAGTGCTATACATTGGGTTTGGTGACCATGGGCTCATGTGCAGCTGCTTCAGTGGCTCCAGTCCCTTTGACTGAAACTGTTCTTCAGTGGTGATTATACAAGCTGTGTGTGCTCTATTGAATATCTGTATCAGCAATAAGGACACCTTAAAGTAAAAGAACTCAGTAAATAGCACAAGGACAGCACACTTTTGGGACATATGGTATAAGTGATGTATATTTTCTATTTGGGTTAATTATGCACAGCAAAAAATCTGTCTTTTATGGTTGGAATTCAAATAAGTCCCATGGGGTTTAGGTATACACCACTCTTCATAGTATTCAACCACCTACTGAACCTTCCGGTTACATGATTGACAAAGTTGCCATCTAATTTTAGTTTCCTGAATAGGAAGAGAAAGTGGAGCAGTCTGTATGCACTGGGATAGAGTCTCTGAGGACTAAACCCGTTTCAGTCCCGTGTTCCCGTTTCAGTTGTCTGCAATCCCTCATTAGACTGCAGCCGTGGTGTCGGCACATACATCGCCTCTGGCTGAGATACTGATGTGAGATGCATGTAGTGCTCTGTGTTGTGCACTTCAGTCATCATTTTTGGATTTTAAAAATCCATAATTTGGCACTAGTGTGGATTTGATCACAATAGATCAGTTATGCTGCTCTCAGATCTTGTTTTGATGAGAATTAGAGCTGCAGGCTAAAGGGAAGCAGTTCAGTTTAATATTGTGAATTTTGAAGAGTTGTCACAATACCACCTGTTTGGACTTTGACACCAGTTTTTCATCACAGTGCGTCATACCCATACTGTGATACAAGTGCAAAAATATGGAAGAAAAAAGAATGTCTTAAATCAGAGTGTTAATTGGACTGAATAACACTTACAGCCTACTCCCATCAATAATACACTCTTCAAATAAGGACATACAGTATACCCTACCATTCAGCACAGTGTTTAAAACACACAGAAAGAGAGTTATAACATATATTTGTTACTGAATACATTATTTTCATTGATATGTTTTAGAAATGCTAATGGGTGCACCCCTGGCTATCTAAATCAAATAAGCATTCACCTGTGCTTCACAATTCACAATTGATTCACCTACAGGCAGAATATAACAGCAACAGCATAGTGATGATACATACAGAACAGAAAACACTGAAAGCTGGAATATTGAATTTGTTTACCATGTTGTAGTATTGATAGAGTGCTGAACTGTCAATACATTATGTAACATTTAGATGTACTACATGGAGGATTTAGGTTTAATATTGATGTGAGTACAAGTTTGTTCTCTTGAGTCTCAGCAGAAGAAATCAAGACTGGTGTTAAAAGGAGTGCCACAGTAAGTGTACTCATAACCTCATCAGTGCTAGCCTGGTTTTTAATTTCAAAGTGTCTCAATGCAGAAGTGATTCTCAACTACTTCATCAAACAAAATTAAATAATACTACTAATACTGTTAATTATCACTTTCTCTGGGTGTGATATTAATTGCCTAATATGTTAGAAGTAGAACTTCCAAAGGACATATATTATATGACTTACATATGCTACACACAATGCAGATGTAAATTATACAGTATGTAAAATGCACAGTAATAAAGGGATATTTCACACTCATAGATACTTGTACTCTATGCAATATTAAAGGGATGCACCCCATCCTTCTGCTAATATTTCTAGGAGGTGGGTGGATGTTTTGAAAAGTTACAGCCACTTTAGGTGGATGTTTGAAGGACAGGTTATTTGAAATGTGGCTTCTAGTTTCCTAAAAGCAACAGTGGCTGACATTTTTGGGCGTTCTTCAGCAAGTGAGAAAAAATACATTTCAGAAACTGTGAATGTGTGCACTTCATGTAAAGACCCCACTTACAAAGAAATTCCCCCTTTTCAAAAAATTCTCCCATCTTCACTTATTTGAATGCAGGTGGTGTCTGGAAGCTTATTTTCCTCACCGAGTTTTCTCCTACAACCCTTTCCTCCATTTACATTGACAGTGAGCTCAACAGATCACAGCAATTGGTTTCAAGAAAAGGGGAAATTAGACCTGTTGGTTAAATTAAACCCCTTTACTTCTTCACCCAGCCAACCCAGCTAATTCAGTCATACACACATTTTTTTGTTCTGAACAGAATCACAATTAATTCACTTGCACTTACAAAATGAAAGAAAGTGTGAGGAAAACATTAACAAGTATTCTGTTAAAATTCTATTTTGAAAATAGATATTCAAAAATCTGAGCATTGTATATATATATATATATATATATATATATATATATATAT
>BRDA01008628.1:38678-49106 GCA_036984385.1 Crenuchus spilurus | reverse complement strand
CATTACACTTTTGTGATATAAACCAATTTCGATACGACTGAAAAACCACCTCATCTTAGCGCAAAAGACTTTTATCGAAAAACGTGAGTTTTTTTTTTTAATTGTCGTGTTTCCATTAAGCACATTTTTATTCGCAATTCTAATTTGCGATATTTCAGGGTCAATGGAAACGTGACTAGAGACGAGAGGGCATAATCTGGACTTTGTGGGGGATGAGGGTCATCTGGTGAACATACGTCAGTAAGGGGGGTTGCATGCAAACAAACAATGCAGATGAGGAGGGAAGCGAACATCACTTTACTTTCACTTTCTTCTTTCTTCTTTTCATTTGCTAAGCTACATACACTGAAGGGGGGCTATAGTCACCCTAGCTCTGGTCCCAAGCCTGGTTCTCTAACCTTTGGGCCATGGCTGCCTTATGTCTTTGAGTTTATTAAAAAAATACATAAAGCAGTTTTAATACTAGCTACTAAGCATTATCCTAGCAAACATTCCAAACAGTAATAATTTCTAGAAACTTCATCTTGAAACTTCTCATTCTAGAAACTTCATCTTTAACAGAATATCAGTATGAGAATGCCATCATGCACACCTGAGCTACAGCCTCACCATCACATATAATAACCTATTATTACCACAATTATCAGTTCCACAATAAGAAATGAAAGACGTCTTGCTGCATACATAAGCGTCATTTATATACACACTGTTGTAGCATTTCAAAGGCACCAGTAATAAGACGTATCACACTAAACTAAGACTTCAATCTGTTCTAATCTACTGGAAGTGTTACACAGAACCACAGTAATGAATTCTGTTATCTACAAGTAAAAAAGGCAAATCTTATTTGAATCTCATTAGTGACATGGAGGAAAGAAGCTGAAAAATCAAAAAGGAAGTACATGAACTCATTACCGAGGCTTCGTCCCTGTAGGCCAGAGCTAGCACATGTTTCTTTGACGGCCAGGCTAATTTAAACTTCATGATAATCTCCTGACCTCTTACACCATTGAGCAAATTCCAGCTCACTCCTTTCCTATTGTTAACCCTGTTTCTGAAAAATTACATCCATGACTCAGCGGTGGTAAAAGGTCTTTGTAGGTAGCAGGTTTTGGGGTGGTAGAAGGTCATTTGGGTGGTAGAATGTCTTTGGGGTGGTGGAAGGTCTTTGAGATGGTAGAAGGCCTTTGAGATGGTAGAAGGTTTTTAGAGTGGTTTCAGGTCTTTGTGGTGGTAGAAGGTCTTTGGGGTGGTAGAAGGTCTTTGAGATGGTAGAAGGTCTTTGGGGTGGTTGCAGGTCTTTGTGATGGTAGAAGGTCTTTGGGGTGGTAGAAGGTCTTTGGGGTGGTAGAAGGTCTTTGAGATGGTAGAAGGTCTTTCGGGTGGTAGAAGGTCTTTGAAATGGTAGAAGGTCTTTGGGGTAGTAGAAGGTCTTTGGAGTGGCAGAAGGTCTTTGAGATGGTAGAAGGTCTTTGGAGTGGTTGCAGGTCTTTTAGATGGTAGAAGGTGTTTGGGGTGGTAGAAGGTCTTTGGAGTGGTTTCAGGTCTTTGTGATGGTAGAAGGTGTTTGGGGTGGTAGAAGGTGTTTGGGGTGGTAGAAGGTCTTTGAGATGGTAGAAGGTCTTTGGGGTGGTAGAATGTCTTTGAGATGGTAGAAGGCCTTTGAGATGGTAGAAGGTCTTTGGAGTGGTTGCAGGTCTTTTAGATGGTAGAAGGTGTTTGGGGTGGTAGAAGGTCTTTGGAGTGGTTTCAGGTCTTTGTGATGGTAGAAGGTGTTTGGGGTGGTAGAAGGTCTTTGAGATGGTAGAAGGTCTTTGGAGTGGTTGCAGGTCTTTGTGATGGTACACTGTAAAAAATTTCTGTTGACTCAACTTAACTTAGTCAAGTCATCTTTTTGCTTTGACTCAGTTAAGTTGTAAAGAATTGACATGTTAAGTTGATACAACTTAAACTTACAATTTAACTGAGCCAAAGCAAAAAGATAACTTGACTAAGTTAAGTTGGGTCAACAAATCATTTTTTACAGTGTAGAAGGTCTTTGGTTCGGAAGCAGGTCTTTGGTGTGGTAGAAGGTCTTTGAGTTGGTAGGTCTTTCGATGGTAGTAGGTTTTTTGGGTGGTAAAAGGTCTTTGGAGTGTGTACAAGCTATACTGTGATAACTCCAATTAGCTTTAGGAAAATAAGCAATGTTTTTAAATACAGTCAAGCAGATTGTAGTATTTGCTGTTAATACATCTGATGCTGTTATAAAGCAGTCAAGCCCTTAAGGTAGAATTTCAAACCTTCAATATCTCACGCAAAATAAAAACATAATCATTCTGCAAACCCTGGACTAAAATTTCAATAAAGGAACGCATGTCAGACTAACAGGAATGTTTCTGAGCTACCCACACATTAGGTGCGATGAGAATTTCAATGAGAGAATATAATCAAATAACCATGCTTTATTAGAATATGATTTATACGAACTACTAGAGGCGAAGAAGCAAATTCTGTTAATGTTCATCATTTTTCCCTCCTTTAGCTGAAAACGAGTGCGTGATGACTTCCAGCTGCCTGCATTGCATCTGCTCGCCTCTTCCTTGTGAACCTAATCTACAAACTGACACATGTCAGGAAATTTGAAAGTAATGTATTTGCAGTTTGACAGGGAGGGGGAAGGAAAGCACAAAGATCTCCACTTAATTAACATCAGGCAAGTTTTTTTCTCTATCGCTCTCTCTCTCATTCCTCCATTCAGGCAGAGGGAATGGAGTTTCGGGGACATTTGTGAGATTAATTTACGTATGTAAATGCCACCAGGGAGAAGCCCTGGAGGAGATGGACGACCTATAAGAGTAGAGAGCATGGTTGTCAATCAAGGGTCCTGTCTACTAATTTGTATGAGGGGAGGCAGAGGAAAAAGGAGGTGAAGGTGGTGGTTGGCGGGGAGCCCTGGACAGTAGTACTGAACAGTGGTGGCACTTAGCTTTAGCTGGCAGAGGACAAAAGTCTCTTTATAAAGGCCGTTTGACTTTACAGCAGCAGCTTTTTACCCTACAGTGATTCAGAGAAGTTAATATAAGAGCCTGTTTACATTTCATCTCAGGGAGCCAAGCGAGATCTTGTTATGAGAATATACTCCGGGGGACCACTTGTTAAAATCTGGCCGATGGTCTGTGGTTTTGCAAATAAGGCTATGCCCACAGCTATTAGGGTTGAAATGATTGTATGGTGGGTCTCCTGGTAGAGACTGGCGGTGCTAGTGCATTAACATCAGTCTGGGGAGGTGGGTGGGAGTAGCAAGCATGTCACCTTCATTCTGGATGGGGGGCTAGTGCTAATTTAAAAATGTGTAAGTGAAAAATGTGTAAAACCTAGCCTGAATCATCAACTGATTGACAAAACAGCCTAATTATTTGAAATTGGCATGTCAATTTGACCTTCTAACCAATTACAAAAGAAAAATGAAATTATACATTACAAATGTGAGTTTTGTTTATGTATCATATTTCATACGTCTATATATTGCGTACAGCATGTTGTTTAAAGAAACTTTTTTAACCCCTTATACCAGGGGTGTCGAAATCCAGTCCTGGAGGGCCGGATTCCTGCAGAGTTTGGTGAACTTCCTGATCAAACACACCTGATTCAGCTCAGCAGGTAATGAGCAGGTTTAATTGTAGGGTCAGAGCAGAAAAATCACCAAACTGCAGGAATCCGGCCCTCCAGGATTGGATTTCGACACCCCTGCCTTATACACTAGTTTACTTAAAAAAAAAATTTATCATTTCAAACTTACAAATTTATATCTTTGCAGTGCATTGATAATCCACCAGGGGGGTTTTATACATCAGCTTTTTCTTATTTATTTAATTCATTAAAATATATACATTTATATAGTAATAAATACTGAATAATTATCACAATGATGATGAAGATGTCTTAAAAACTCAAGAGTGTATCAAATATGATACACTTGGCTTTATAGTTATATACGGTTAAGCCATGGTGCAAGTTATGGCTGGACTTAGTGGGTGTTGAACCCCCTTCCCCATTAAGAGCAAAGGAAGGGGGTGCTGATGCTTCAGCCACTGACACCCCAGCACCTTATTTCCATATAAACATAAATTAAATGCACGTGATGTTTTGTGATATTGTACTGATTCTCATAAACACAGTATGGGACATTTATAATAAGTGTAAAGATTGTGGTGTTTAACTCCCAACCACTAGACGGCAGTGTTGTAATCTACCTCTAGCCATTAGACTCTTCTACTCCATTGTAAACAAGTAGTTTTAGGGTACTGTGCTGGCATTAGCAAACATAGCTGATTAGTAATTTTACCACTTCCAAAATCCCAAAATTTTATATTGCTTACATATCACAATGTATAGCAATATACTGAATTGTAACCCTGTATCATATCACCAGACCTACAACCTAACCACCAGAGGCTGAATCTTGTCTAAATCTAATGTCCTGCAAATGTTAAATATACTGTTCAGTCTACCACTGGATGATTTCTACATGCCCTACAGCATTTCCCAAAATATTATAAGCAGGTATAAGATGCACAGAGTATAACGTAAGGTTTCTGTAAGTGAGGGAACTCAGCAGTGGAATTTTGCAGTTGCAGTACACACTCTTGTCAGAGATGCCCATTACAAAAGGATAACGTGGTACTACTATGGTTGCATAAGAGTTATTATTGTCCTTTCCAATATACTATAAAAACACCATATTATTATCAATGTCCTACATTTCTTCACACTACTTATCACATAACTATCAGGACAACCTACCTGTTTAACCTTCCAAATCTATGTATGTACACCATGGTGTCCAGTGTTGACATAGCATGATACTCTTTATCCTGATATCCTACTGTACAGAACCATGATATTACCATCATGATAGTGTCCAAAAACCAATACTTCACCATAACAGATTTATTATGACACTTTTTATCAATGTTCAATGCATGAAACCATTCAAAAGACCTGCTTGTTCTACTTTACTACAAATTTATTGTAAGATTAAATGTAATTTCCATGAAATTAGCATAAAAAAGGCCAGAAAAGGGCCAATACCATATATTATAAGCATTTTTTTTTCTCAATATGTTTGGTAGCCAATTAACCCACCCATTTGTTGACTCTCTCCCTATCATTCTCCCTTCCTGACTGAAGGAGGGTGCAGACTAGCACAGGCCTCCTCCGATGCATGTGAAGTCAAGCTCCACCTCTTTTCAAATTGTTGCCAATACATCGCTGCCAGGCAGCACATGAGCGCGTAGGAAAGCATAGTATCCCCAGTTCTGATGGATTGCCTGGCAGACGCCTGAGCCAGCCGACATTAATTAGTAGTGCTTGGGAGAGAGTGTCATCTTACCCGTCCAGACAGCACAGCCAGTTTTTGCTCTCTCAAGCCCCAACTGCTGATGGTAAGCAGCATGACCCAGGATTCGAATTTGTGATCCTCTGATTATTGCCATAATTTTTATCATGACCCAACCATTTTTCTTTTAACACTGAGTTCTATCCCAGAGATGAAAATTATTCTTATCCTTATTCTTATAGGCTGGCAAGTGTGTATTAATTCTGTGTAATGGGACTCCTTTACAGTAGATCCAGTAACTACAGTACTAAAAGAGCCAATAACAAATTTACAAAATAGACAATTTTGTAATAAATGTCTCTTTTTAGATGATTTCTAAAGTTTTTAGTACACATAAATACACCAAATGTGTAAATGTCTGGCAACCGGGGTATAAGTGGGACAACCTTTGAGGTCTACCAGATTAATGGACTTGGTAGAAGAAAGTGCGTTCCGCTTTACATCATGGAGTACTTTGGCTCCATCTTGTCTATTAATTTTATACAACAGAGCATCTCATTGGCTGTTAACTTACATATAGTCTCATGCTAAGTTTAGTGCACCCCTGGATAAACTACATTTCATAAACTAAACTGTGCACAAGCAACTTAACTTGCAAAGAAGAGGTGCGTTTGCTTGTTTGGATATTCCTAGACATTAGATGTTACTGGACCAAATACAGGCCAGTTAATGAGTGTATTCTGGGCCATGTTTGGCCATGGCATTTGAATTCTGGGCTACATGTGGCCCAAATAGAACTTAATGTGTGAAATGTTTGAATGTCAATTCTATTTTGAGACAAAACTGGCCCATATAATGGGACACATTGGTGGAAATGATCCTTTACATACAGTCTCATAGTACAGTCTAGTACTGTGTGAAGTGTTTGAGTGCCAATTCTGCCCGACTGTAGCCAGCCAACAGTATCATCCCTGAGTAATGGTTTCATTCAGGTTAAATCAAGGCTGTGTTCTGGGACCCAGATTCAGACTGAAGTCATCACTGTCATACCACGGCAGTATGTGGGCCAAGGAAATGAGTAAGTGTGAGCCAAAACTGTGCCATCACTCATCTGCTATCAGGGTTGCATGAGTGCAAATCCAATAGTTTGTCTAGCTGCCAGATGTTTCAATATCTCATTTATTCCTAACACAACTATGAATGGAAGAGGACATATACAACTTCTGGTACGATTTCCTCCAGCCAGACGTCAATGAACATCAGTACAGCTGTTAACCATGGCTATGTTTCTCTAGAGGAATAACCCTCAGAGATGAGCCCTCTTTCTACTTAAATGATCGTATATAAAACCAAATGTTTGACGCTTCACAGGCAATAAAAGAAGTACCAAGCAATATCCTCTCCCAGTGTTGACTACAGAGTGCGTTTGTTAGTGAAATTAATCATGGACAGCAGAACAAAAGCTGTGTGCCATATCTCCTGTCACATTTTATACTGTAAACGTCGTAAAGAAATGGAGCTCATTTCACCATTTAGTCTTTATGAAAAGCTTAACAGCATAGAATAAAATTCATGTAGCAGCAGGCATCGTCTCAGGAGATTCCAGAAGAGAATACCTTGGATTTGCATATGACATGGAAAAAGCAGTACAGACTCAAATTGGATTTCTTTCTGTCTCACTGAGATGCATTTATGTGACCTAGTGTACAATGAATGTGGATAAATCTTATCTGGACTTTATCCGGATATGAGATACATAAAGTGGCTAAGTCTAAATAAGCTCTACAATCCTTAGAGGAATCCAGCAAAAATTCAAATAGCATTGCTACAGAGCATTTTTATATATACAGTGATCAGCCATAACATTAAAACCTACTTCACTGACCATAGATGTACACAGTAAATCTGCCAGTGTTAAATCAACACTATTAGAGTTAAATTAACACTGAGGGTGTCAAAATGCAACACTCTTGGTGTTAATTTAACTCTAATAGTGTTGATTTAACACTGGCAGATTTACTGTGTACATTAATAGACTGTAGTTCACCTGTTTCTCTGTATACTTTGTGCACCCTGTTCTTTAATATGTCAGGACCAATCACTGATCAATGTGATTGCACACACACGAATTTGACCTTGTAACCCATCTGTGCAGTGAAACACACACATGCACACTAGTGAGAGATTCAGTCATGACCTGCCAGGGGATCACATTTTTTAGGCGATTCATAACCAACTAGGCCCCAGCTGCCCCAGCTGGAAACATCCTGTGACCACCATTGAAGGACTAGAGGACCAAGACAAACTGTGCAGCAACAGATGAGCTGCTGTCTTTGACTTAACATCTACAAGGTGGACCAACAAGGTAGGTGTGTCTAATAGAGGACAATGAGTGGACACAATGTAGTAAAGCTCTGCTCTGTCTGATCATACCAGAGCAAGGCACACTAACACCCCACCACCACATCAGTGTCACTGCAGTGCTGAGAATGATCCACCACCATGTCTTCATACGGCCAGTGGGCATAAAATGGACAATGAAATATGCAGATATAAAAAGGTGGTTTTAATGTTATGGCTGATCAGTGTTCCTCCAGAGTTCCACAGAGAAACTTGGAATTCATATCTGTACAAACTCCGAGGGTCAGAACCTCAGCCGGAGGAGTGATTGCTTCTCTGTTTTTGCCAGAGGCTGAAATCTTTGACCTTTGAACTCGCTGTCTGACTGATAACTCTACTCACACTATTGAGTAGGGCTTTCACAGCTAAATGCAACGAGCAGTTTAACATTAAGAACGGTCAATGGACACCAGGGAAGCGGACTGACCTCTGCCCGAAGCTGGCGTCCTTTCTTCGGCAGTGCAGAGTAACCACTCTGTGACCTTCACTCCTCACGTCCTGACTGACCGTCCACTGCACAGGATTGCTGGCCCGAGCCCCTAAAAAGGCCACGCCGTCTTTCAACTTCACCCTGCGTGAGAGAGAGAGACAAAGTTGGGTTTAAGTGAGACGTTATGAATGAGCTTTGTGAAACAGTATCACGCTGACAAAATGCTCCTAATTGGTTCAGCACTAATAGATGCAGATGAAATAACTAGGCAAATGGCTGTGTGCCAGCGGTGCAGCTGTACCCCGTCAGCCTGATAGACATCTCACAGCTAGTGATGATCAGGTACAAGACAGCACTCGAAGACATCAGGGAGAAGAAGTTATTCAGGGAGTCGTCATTCTCAAAATCAACTGTACTCACTGTATTTAAAGGGGGCGAGTAATAAAACTAAATTTAGATCTATTGGGATTGGATGAGTTTATCAGGGGACATCTACACATCACATTAGAGTTGGCATTATCCAGATGGCATTAAATAGCTACAGAAGTGAGTTTCTGGGAGGTTGTAGGGTTTTACACAAATGTCTGTATCACATGATATTATGATCACAGTACATTTGTACTTGTAGCTGTGATTATAACCACTCCTTTAATAAGTCTGTATTATTATAGTGTAATAATCTTTTACCTCCACATTATGCTCTCCCAGGTAGAGCATGGAGTGGAAGATCTTCCATCCAGACCAAATAGATTTTTAAGTAACTCAAAAGAATTCATATTTGTAGGTTTGTGAAGGTTTTTGGTGGTTCCAAGACTAAATACAGCTGGTAGCAGCAGCCAAAACTCAACACAAGACAGCATCTGCCTGGAAAATCTCAGAGCTTTGCTTACAGATTAGACTAAAATGATCTGACAAGCTCTGAGTTAGCTAAGAAACATAATTATGGCTTTGATTTTCTCAAATGATGAGGGAAAAATCTCAGATATTGTAAATAAAATCACAGAGGACCTCTTGTGAAAGATGAAATTACCTCAGGACCCCCTGTAATTTAATCAAATCTGAACAGTTGTTTTTGCAGAAACATTTGAGTGAGTGCTTACTGTGGAATAAGAGAAATCAGTCTTTTTATACCCCTCTTGCTGCTGAAGCGTACCAGCCCCGACTCATTCTTGTCATGTGCTCTGTGTTTACGTTTTCCACATGTCTTATCCACGTCACGTCATGTCTCATTGTAAGCACCTGTGTCTTGTCTGCTCACAGCCCCATCCCTTTATCATCTGTTAATCAGTGTTTGTATTTAGCCACATTGTGTCTGGCTCCTTGTCAGTATCATCAGTATATCAACCTTGTCATGTATGTCTACCAGGTCAGTCTGTTTTGTTAGTCTGTATAATAAATATGCTGTTTCTGGATCAAATTTGCTGCGTCCTCTCCAACCCCAGCATACTGACACTTTTTTGTAGCACTGGGCTGAAAACGTAATTACACAGTAAATCTGCCAGTGTTAAATCAGCACTATTAGAGTTAAATTAACACAGAGGGTGTCAAAATGTAACACTCTCAGTGTTAATTTAACTCTAATAGTGTTGTTTTAACACTGGCAGATTTACTGTGTATATGTATGATAAGCTGTTTGGATTTGGCTTCCCTTGTGAAGTCATAAGTGGACTCATTAGAATTGACCCCCCTCCCCCCATCTGAGTACCTCAACCTACAGCTTGCAGACTCAGCTACCAGCTGTTTTGTATCATTTAGGGAACAGAAAGCTAAGCGTAGGAACTTCTCTACAAAACCGTAAATGTGAGAACTACTTTTTGTCTGACTGCTTTTTCAAACTGGGTCAGTACAACACAGGACTGTAAAAACTAAACATTTCTTAAAAGATGGGATTAATACTGATTCTCTATGATAATATGTCATGTCATGTCACACGCCGTCATCACTTCGCGATGGTAGGCTGCACAGAAGAGTTACTTCTCTCAGTGCCATCTGTCTCTGGTTGATTGTAGTAGGTTAGCACCTGATAATCCAGTCCACGTCTTGATGTTATCCATCCAAGTTATTCTTGGTCTTCCACGTCTTCAGACTCCCTCCACAAGTCGAGTCAAAACACTTCCTTCAATGCTCTCATGTGCTGCCTCATCACATGACCGACGTAACGTAACTTGCGAGATTTAATGAATATCAGTAACTCCTTTTGAGTTCTAGCATCTCATAGACTTGCTCAGTGGTCATCATCTTCATCCATGAGATCTTCAGTAACTTCCTGATGCACTTG
>BRDA01008628.1:20014-38578 GCA_036984385.1 Crenuchus spilurus | reverse complement strand
AAATATTGACATTTGCCATCTCCACATCATTGCATTCAGTTTTTATTCACAATCTGTTTAGTGTCCCAACTTTTTTGGAATCCGGTTTGTATTAATCTCCCATGTTATTTAACATAATGATGTAAATTCAACTTAGTAATATAGAGACAAGTATTCTACACATACTACACGACCTATTTTGGGTCATAGTGACGTTATTTGTTTTTAATTAGAAAATAATCAAATAAATCTATTAATCTCTCATATGATTAAAGCTAATGATGTCAATTCAACTTAGGTATATAGAGACAAGTATTCTACACAAACTACAAGGGATATTTTGGGACATAGTGACGTTATTTGTCATTTATATTACTGTATATATATATATATAGTTATATTTGTTATTTATATTTCTTCCGGTAATTGTGTGACAGTCCCTAACACTAACTGCTGCTTGAAGCCAAAGTGAACACAAAGCTAAGCTCCTGCGTCCTGATTTTTCAGTGTTAAATAAACAATTGAATTTCAGACAAAGGAATTACTTTATATTTCTGTTGAATTTTTGCCAAAGTATAGTTTTTGAATCGAGAATCGCGATACTATGCTTAGTATCGGTATCAAAGTCAAAATTGTGGTATCGTGACAACCCTATTGGCCACATGCTATGCTCCTCACCAGAAGGGGAACCAAACCTAGTCTCCGCTCACACCTGGGATTTGGAATTATGATTTATAAATGGAATTATAAAAATGACAAAAATAGTTGTCCTATTTTTTTATTGCATTTTTATGTTGAAGTGTTACAGGTGGTGTACACTTTTTCTTGCAGCGTGGTTCTATGTGTCAATATATCATCAGGTGGTTTCAGCAAGTTATAAGGTTCTGTAAAAGCACTCAAAACAATACAGCAATGTACTGATATTAGAAAATATAATTTGTACTTTTAAATACTTAAGTATTTGCAAAAGTACCTCAGTACTTTTAACTTAAGTAAACTTGACTGAGCAACTTTTACTTGTAGTTGAGTAAATTTTGATCACGAGTATCAATACTTTTACTTAAGTACTAGAGTTGAGTACTTTGTCCACCACTGGTCCTGAGTAAAGGTAAGAGTGATGTTAAATGTTCATTTATCCATTTCATCAGTCTTTTGTATTGAATTCTAATTGTTTTCTGAATGTATAACTATCGTTATTCTATATAAAATATATACAGTTTTGGAGTGTCTGGGAGGATTAATTAGATAAGACATTATTTCTTATGGGAGATATTGCTTCAGTTATCATTCGTTTCAGTTATCATCAGTTGTACGTTTATCTCTTTTCACAAATGAATTTAAATTAAAAGTATTTTTTCACTTTATTTTTTTCATGGTCATGTATGTCTTTTGGTGTCTTTATTTCTAATCAGGAATTCAGATCAAGATACAGTTCCATATTCACTCTCCATCTTATATAGATAATTTTTCATGATTTTTTGGCAACTGCTCAACACAAATTTAGTTTGCAATCTGCATTTCTACTTCATTATTGAGAGCTTTTTCATAAAACACTGCACCGGGCACTCTGGACTCATCTAAATGTAGTGGCAAGCCACTGGCTCTGTAGAAGCTTTAACACATCCTTGTAGTGCATAATAGAATTTGGTGGTGGTCCAGTTGGCACAGCTTATGTTTTGAACGGATCCTAACAAAAAAGTGCATCTCTCATCCACTACACTGTGTTTTTACCCGATGCTTTGATTCACGCTCCACATATTTAGCATCTTAAATACAAGCTGACAGATTTTCTTTCTTGCTCAGAAAAGACTACAACCATGATTCTGTGGTCTTACTCACTCCTGAGAGCTCCACTGAGTAATACTGTATACAGTGACTTATTTTGGTGATTTATCTTTTGAAGAACTACCGGTACATGACCAAAGCTTTTCTGACTGCTGCTAGTTAGGTCTGATCATGCCACAATGTAACAAGCCAATAATCCAGCCAACAGTGTCCTCTGATCACCACTGAAGGACTAGAAGACCAACACAAACTGTGCAGCAACAGATGAGCTACTCTAACTAACTTTACATCTGCAAGACCAACAAGGTCTAATAGAGGACAGTGAGTGTTTAACATTTCCAGCCGCTCTGTTGTGTCTCATCCAGTCAACACATACTAACACACCACCACCATGTCAGTGTCACTACAGAGCCATCATCCAAATAACACCTGCTCTGTGGGGGTCCTGATAGAACAGGGTGAACAAAGTCTACAGAGAATCAGATGGACTACAGTCTGTAATTGTAGAACTACAAAGTGAACCTGTATGATCCGTGAAGATAAAATGAACAATGAGTGTAGCTACTAGGTGTGTGTGCCTAATAAAATGGCCATTGAGTGTATTTCATGGCTAGATGTTGGGAGATTCTGATATGTGCAGTCAGATTAGCAGATGCCCTTCACATTGTGTTGAAGGAGAAATGGTGCATGTCAGTCTTTTTTCAAGCAGTTACCCGTGAGCAGTTTAGTTTCTCTGAATCCTCAGGATAAAAATACTCCAAACAATTTATGTTTTGACATATTTTTAAAGGTTTTGCATTAGCAGCCTAGACGTTATTCTGTATACCAGAGAGATATTCTTAGTGTGTCAGTGCTTCAAGTGGTTGTACTCAAAGTTCATGCATATTGTGGCAAATCTTATGCTACTTTTTCATCAGCAACTGCTTTAAACATTTAGATAATGTTGTTGGTAAAAATGATCAAAGTCAAAATAATTGTAATTTAATAACATATGCTTTCATTTCACTGCCCAATACTAACAAGTGTAGCCCAGTCATTTTTCAGGCTGCACAACACTGAAGGAACTTTATGATGGATCAACTTGCATCTCACCTTTGTGTCACAAGAGGGCGCCATTGAAACTGGGTGCTCAGTTCTACTTGTTTGCGTCAGTAAAAGTTTAGAACAGGCAATCAACACTTATTCAACTTGAGTAGAAAGAACAGAGTTTACGCTTTCATAAGACTCCTTTTGTGTGGATCATAGAAAATAAGAAAGTAACAAAGCTCTGGTTGTAAGGAATACATGCTAGAACAGCAGGTGGTTGAATGTAGATGTTAATCTTTCATTCTGTCTGTTAATTTGCACATATTATTCTTCATAATATACAAAAGCTGACAATATGCTGCTTTTGTCTGTGTTATCCAAATCAGCAAATATGAATTACATTCTCATCTAGCAAACCAATGATTAGCTTCAAGTACAGATTTAATGCATTTATATTTAATTCATTTAATATCCATTCCAATATTTCTGGTATATCCACAGCAGTCAGGAAAGGAACACAATACCACAGTAGATGAAATCATTTGCTAATTTGTTAGATAGACAAAATCTCAATAAGCCAAATATTTCATCTATGCTGTTTGGCTCTGTTTTACATAGACCTGTTCTTAAATGGTCAGAAATAGAGAAGGTATTATTTATTATTAGGTTGGAGGATCATTCCGAACACTGCAGTGACACTGATGTGGTGGTGTTGTGTTAGAATGTGTTAAAGTGAACCAGACACTGCAGTTTTTTAAACACCTCAGTGCCACTGCTGGACTGAGATGAGTCCACCAACCAAAATGTCCAGCATCCTGTTACCACTGATGAAGGACTAGAGCAGCAAACTGTGCAGCAACAGATGGACCAACAAGGCATTTTGGACAGTGTTTAAAAGCTCTGCAGTGTAGAGCAATATTCTCATTTTTACAATTTGAATGAAGGCATGCTCCCCTCATTAGTGACTACAGTGAAGCTTGCCTCAATGTCAGGAGCTTAACCTGTGTCTGCACACAGAGGACCACATCATGAAGATGCTCCTGGATAATGAAACTATATGATATGCAGGCTTGATGTACATTAACCCTTTAACATCCTCACCAAGAAAAAAAGAACTTGAATTATTATTATTTTTGAGGGTGGGGTGGGGTGGGGTGTGGGGGGAATACAAATGTATATATTTTAAGACCCCACAGTATTTTTATGAATATTTTAAACATACAATGAGGTGACACTTTATGCTAATATCAGAACATAAACTATAATAAGATTTTACACATTTTGTTCATGTTTTAAACTCCACATTCATCTGTGTGGTGGTGCAACAGCCCTAATGGTTTTTCAGCATCTGATCCAGTTTATTCATTGTCGTTTGGCTACAAAACAATACTGGTTTGCATTCAGACTAGAAAATATTGCATTTCTAGTGAATGTTTTTTAGCCTAACATACCTCTACCGATTGGTAGAGACAGCACAATGACTAAGTTCAACACTTTCTTCTGATCATGGATTGCAGCTGACGTCACAAATGAAGCTGCCACCATAGTGAGAACCTACTTTCTGATTCATACCTTCAGTATGCTGTGCCATGGGGTGTGATAACAAGAAAGGGGATAAAAGATTATCATTTTATAGACTTCCCAAAAACACAGACCGGAGGGGAAATTGGCCGGACCAGACCAGACCAGACGGGCAAACTGGTCACCAACCGAAAGCAGGCAACTTTGCACTGCACATTTTATCTCCGACGAGTAACTCTTGGTTAACAACTAAGTTAGCGTTAACTAAGCTAATTAGCTAACTAGTTAGGGAGCTAGCTCATTTGCTGTGTTAATTTACTTGCTTTTGCTAGTCAAACTGTTTAATAACACATTTCAGCAGACTGTGATATTATTAGATTAAATGACTTTTAGGGTTGTCAATTTACAACCAACAAGTCTAAAGCTCAAAATAAATACTGTGATATGCTATGACGTGGTGCTTAGTCACATAGCTTAGCTTATTAAATAAGCAAATACTTTAGTTTTAAATAAATTGGTTTACTGGTTTTGGGAATTTTGTTAATTAACTACTTTTATCTATTTCTGTTATTAATTTTGTTATTTTTGTATTGTAATGTATGTTTGAATATTTTATGTGAAACTGAATAAATCATTACTACTACAAGAAATATTTTCTTTTGTTTCAGATGCCATATGTCAGACTCTGTTACCCAGCTTGCTGTGAAGTATTTGTATGTATCTGTGCTTTTGTAGGCTTTCAAACTTTGTCCTGAATAAGGCAACAGGTTACGATTTAAGTATATGTGAATATCCAACGAGGCCAGCAGTCGAAAAAGCTCAGATGATGATAAATATGGGTTGTATCAAATAAAATTTTTTTCTGAGTACCGTTTCTGCTCTGTTGAGTTCAAATACACCATTATTTTTGTTGTGCGAGGTACTCAACATGGCGGAACATGTGTTCTACAAATAGTTGAGCAGGATGTTAAAGGGTTAAAATGATCTAATAGATATGACACGTCTATCATGACATCCAGCTTGGAGGACTCTTCTGATAAAATCTATGAGAGAAAAAAACACTGGGGTTGGCAGAGTGGGGATTCCCCCCAACTGAGCTATTGGCTGTGTCAGGTAGATGTTTCACACCTTCAGAAGAGCCAGAACACCCTGTTCCCTGAGAAATCCTCCACTACTCCGCTGTGCTGGAGATGCTTAGAGGCCTTAAAAATAGCTTGTTCTTTTTTTAATGTTTCATCACTAGACCACACAACAGCATAAGATCATCAATGCATGTAAGTGTTATCAGATGATTCTAGGATTAGTGGACCTGACAACAGCTCTCCATGAGCAGATCAAGGCTTAGCCACCCACTGCCTGCTTGTTCAGGGGCTAGAGAGAGAGCTCTGCTGGAAACAGTACGCTTCCAGCGGGGGATCAAGGCCTAACACCCAACCAGGCCCAACTCCTCTGATGGTCAGAATGAGGCCACTGTTGAGCCTTAAAACACAGCTCAGTTCTGATTCTATTTTTGAAAACACATCCAATGCAACTAAAAGCGTACTGTTCTCTCTTTGTTTTGGCCCCAGTGGTTAGAATGTGTCATGTGAATCTCAGTGTTATACATATGCAGAGTTTACAAATGTGACTGATGAATATTTGAGCTTAGAAATGCATAAAACATTGTGAATTGACTTGGCTTTCTTGTGGAAATGCTAATGCATCTTGCACTGCTCTGACTCTAAAATAGTCAACAAAATATTAGAATATTGTGAGTTCACTTTTTATAATTTACTTCAGCTGTCTTATATTTTATATTCATTACATGCAAATTGATATTTCAAGCCTTTTTAATGTTGATCAGTATGTCTTAGAGCTTATAAAAATCAGAGATAAATAGAATCTGTGATGGTGATTGTCAGTAAATGACTATAAAGAATATAAATAGTGAATCTCTCAGAGCTACAACTGTCACACTCCTAATATCAACACTCCTGAACCAGAGACAACATCAGAAGTGTCTTACCTGGACTAAGCAGAACCAGAACTGGACTGTTACTCAGTACAAAGTCCTCTTTTCAGATGAAAGTCAGTTTTGTATTTTATTTATAAAGCTTTATTTCTAAAGATTCTAGAGCAGGGGTGTCAAACTCCAGTCTTGGTTTCCTGCAGTTTTTTGATCGTCCACACCTGATTCAACTCAGAAGATAATGATCAGGTTTTACTGTAGTGTCAGAGCAAACAAATCACCAAACTGTACTGGACACCAACCTTCCAGGCCTGGAGTTTGACACTCCTGCTCTAGAATCTGGAGGAAGAGTGGAGAGGCACAGAATCCAAGTGTCTGAAGTCCAGTGTGCAGTTTCTGCAGTCTGTGATGCCTTGTCATCTGCTGTTGATCCACTGTGCTTTATCAAGTCTAAAGTGAATGTAGCCATCTACAAATAGATTTTAGAGCACTTCATGCTTCCATCTACTAACAAGTTTTATGGAGTCTTCCCTTTCTAGCACAGCGCCAAAATGGTTTACCGTCCATATTACTATGCTTTATTCGCCAGCCAAGGCATGAGCTACAAGCCATACTGATCAACATTAAAACAAAAAGGGCTTCAAATATGTCACTTTATGTGGAATGAATATAAAACATATGACCTTTTTGAATTAAATTATGACAAAATGAACTTTTTCATGATGCCTGAAATGAACTCTGAGCTCTATAAAGGATAGAGATTTTAGCTGCAGTGCAACAAATGTTTTCTGCTTTGAAAGGAGATATCGGACTGTGGGAAGCTGGTGGATATAGTAACCTGTGGTCAACAGCAGGGAAGAAACATCTCATAAGTCTGCAACTCCAGACTTGACCTTGTCTCACTGATCCTGGCTCAGACTCCATCCCTGCAGGGGGACGATCCTGCTCCTGAGATGCATAAGTGCACATGTGAGTGGTACATTTTGAAACTGGTGTATCCTCAGTAAGAACTTGAGTCATGTTGCCCCTTCAGTCTGATACCAGTTGCCAAAGTGCTGAAACCAAGAAGTGAAAATCATAGGAGGAGAATTATTAAAAATCATTACTAGGAAATGTGTGCACTAAGATTCTGCGCTGCAGGCGAGTGCTGCTTGCTTTGGAGGCGGCCTGTGTGCGGCAGGCGAATCAAACTGGCGCTTGCGAGCGAACAAGTTTCCCCCAGTGCACAAATCGCTAATTACTTATTAATGGCCAGATGAAGAGAGTCTGTGCCTTCAAAGTAAACACACGGCGGCGAGCCTAGAGGGGCAAGGGGAAATTGGGAGGAATCGCTCGGTAAACTGTGATGGCAAGCTAATCAGGTTCCCAGGCTGCTACTGCCGCTAATAGATGAAAACCCAGAGAAAGAGGAATGTTCCGATCCGTGCTCAGAGAGCATGCTGAAAAATACATGGAAAGAGGAAGGAGAGAGGGGTCCAAGCAATCGGAGGGGAAGAGCAATCTAACAGTAGAAGAAAAAAGGAGAAGGACCATGTGAAATGAGGACAGGGCTGAGCTTCCCAGGCGACAAATTTTTGTGCTAAAAATGTTCCCCTAATGTTTGGATTTGATTGTGAAAATGTTACTCCCTGAAATCCTGATTCTCCCAGCACATAATGTCCAGTTCTACACCGAATGGACAAAAGTATTGCGACACCCACCTATTCTATGTTTCTTCATCCAGAGAAGGCTTACAGCTAGATTTGGGAGCATTGCTGTGAGGATTTGATTGCATTCAGTGACGATCATTAATAAGGTCAGGATGTTGGACCCCATCTCACCCATAACTCATCTCAAAAGCACTGGATGGAGCAGAGAACACAGCTCCACCAACAGCTCAGTGCTGGGAGGCTTTATACCTCTCTAGCCCACACCTGGCATTAGACCTGGTGCCAATAGGTTCATGTTTAGTCTTAATCTATTGGCAGTAGTTCTCTACAGGGACTAGACAAGCTGTGTGTTCGCATTTGTACATCTGTGTCAGCAACGGGTGCAACTTAAAGAAAGTTTAATGCATTAATTAGAAGAAGTGTCCACAAACATGTGCCCAGCAAGGGTGTTGCAAGGATGACTATTGGGGTCTTTGCCCATCAGGCCAAGGAGGGAGGGTTGGTGAACTTATCAGCCCGGGCTGGGTGAACACAAACTTTGCTTTCACTTTCAAAAATCAATCAAGGCTGGCATCGAAATGATTCCCAGCATATCAACATCCCTGCGTTTGTGGAATGTGTTTCTATAAGTTTGAGTGATGCTGCCAATCCATGTCACCATTGCATTAATGGAGGAAAGAAATAACTAAAGTCTGGAAGAAGGACCTTGCCAGAAGTTTCCAATTTCCATCTCTACATTGTGTGAAGTGATTGTACCCAACACCATTCCTCCATATATTTCAGTCTAAAAGAGGGACGGACGGCTCTCTGTATCAAAGCAGAAGTCACTTCTCCCCAAACTTCTCTCTTCATCCTTTGCTGAAAACTTGTTACTTTAGCTCTTTTAATACTGGATTAGTTTATCAGGGGGAGGTCTATGTTTTAACATGTTACATGTCTCCTCAGGGATGAAACTTCAGTATTAAAATGAATATAGGAGTGAGTTTCTGGGGGGTTGTATTATTTATGAGCCTGGATGTCTGTGTCACACGATAATACAATCACAGTAGATTTGAACCTGTAGCTGTGATTGTAGTCACTCCTGAGTCTGTATTGTTCTTTAAGAAGGCTGCGTAATAAGCCAGTATCTTTGCTTTATGGACTTTAGTTCTTTTTCCTCCACATATTGCTCTCGCAGGAGTGGAAGATCTTCCATCTAGACCAAGTAGATTATTAAGTGATTCTTCAAAAGCTTGTTGGTTTTGATTTGAAGGTTATTGGTGCATCCATGTGTGAAAGATTAAATATGATGAGTAGCATCAGCCAAAAATTATTGTTATATATAAATTATAATTTATTTTCCAATGTAAGATGATGTCTGCCTGGAAAATCAGGAAGATTCGGATCCAGGTGGCACTAAAATCTGCTAAAAAAATTTAACGTTAGCTTTAAAAATGTATAAATAATAATAATAATAATAATAATAATAATAATAATAATAATAAATAATACAGTCTGAATTTTTCTCAGAGGACAAGAAGGAAAACACAAACATGGCCGATCCAGACATAAATAATATCAGTAAGGAGTTCCTGTAAAAGAAGAAATAACCCAAGGACTCCACTGTAAATTGAATCCAATTCAAACAGGGCTTATATAAACATTTGTTCTTAAATGATGTTATGTAATAACAGATGTTATAGGAGCCAACCACATAACACAGCCTCTCATTCATGCACTATATAAACCCCTCCATTCTATCTACCCCTCATAAGGAAAACTTCACACCCAAAACCACCTTCACCCCTCCGAATCTTGACTCTATTTCTCTTCTCACTCATCTGTCATTCAGTCCTGGGAATTCTCCCTGTTAGCTTCAACTGTAATAAAAGTTAATTGAACTTTTACATCACATACTTCTTCCATCACAGAATACAACTTTAACAGGTTGGAAAGAACTGTGAAGTCACAAATGTCAACAACAGGCAATTGCCACTGTCCATTAGTAACTTTGTAATTATGAGGACACCATTTAAAGCAATTGAATGCTTTTAGATGTACCTTTATTTCTGCAATAATAAGTGCGTTCATAAAAATATTCATGCAGTTTATTGAGTTTTACTCGTATATGTCAGTACTTCGTAATACTTATTTGTTAATAAGTCATACAGTAAAAGCAGCGTAATGGTCAGTGGTTTCCTGCCAGTATGAAGGGTTAAGGGTTACAGTCCTGCAGGGAAAATCCATGTCTTCATATAAAAAATGCTCCATATAGGGAAATATGATGTATTTGCATTTGTTAGAATACATCCTAGAGGGACATGCAGAAACGTGTAAGACTGTTCAGTCAAAATTCTAATACAGCCGGGGCTATTTATCTTCTGAAAGGGTGTTAATTTGTTCTTGAGAGAAACGTGTTTTCATTTGCATTATGAATGAGGTGTAAATCCCATTTTCAACCTGTTACCGCTCTCCAAATCATTAATAAGCCACGATTTGGAAAACTGCATACCTTCAAAAACAACTGCACTGGCCTGACGAATAGTTCCGAAATACAAATGTGTGTTTTTCATCAGCACAGGCATGAGCACAAAGTACTTATTCAAGGACAGAGCATTTATTTCTGCTAAAGACAGTGAGGATGATCTATGAGTATAGAATTGCTTCTGTAAACTGAATACAGCTATGAGAGATACAGTTTGTGAACAATTCGGAATTATGTGGAATTTTACATGCTGTCTACACTCCAAAAACTAAAGCAGCCTTCAATATCCAGTAGGTTACTCATGTACACTGTACAGTGGTATGAAAATGTTTGGGCACCCCTGATCATTTTCATGATTGTCCTTTATAAGTCATTGGTTGTTTGGAATAAGCAATTTCAGTTAAATATATCATATAGCAGATGAACACAGTGATGTTTGAGAAGTGAAATAAAGTTTATAGGATTTACAGAAAGTGTAAATAATTAAACAAAATTAGGCAGGTGCATAAATTTGGGCACCCCAACAGAAAAATGACATCAATATTTAGTAGATCCTCCTTTTGCAGAAATAACAGCCTCTTAACACTTCCTATAGCTTCCAATGAGAGTTTGGATTCTGGTTGAAGGTTTGATGGTTTCTGAGCATGGACAGCCCGCTTTAAATCACACCACAGATTTACAATAATATTCAGGTCTGGACATTCCAAAACATTGTAGTAGTTCCTCTGCAGTAGATTTTGAGCAGTGTTTAGGGTCGTTGTCTTCTTGAAGTATCCAGCCCCGGTGCAACCCTCAACTTTGTCACGGATTCTTAAACATTGTTCTCAAGAATCTGCTGATATTGACTGGAATCCATGCAACCCTCAACTTTAACAAAATTCCCAGTACCTGCACTGGCCACACAGCCCCACAGCATGATGGAACCACCACCAAATGTGATTGTCGGTAGCAAGTGTTTGTCTTGGAATGCTGTGTTCTTTTTACACCATTTACATCGCCCCTTGTTTTGACCACATAACTCAGTTTTAGTATCATCAGTCCACAGCACCTTATTCCAAAATGTAGCTGGCTTGTCCAAATGTGCTTTAGCAAACCTCAAGCGACTCTGTTGGTGGCTTGTGCAGAGCCTCTCCTTGTGCAAAGTGCACTGAATAGTTGAACAATGCACAGTGACACCATCTACAGTAAGATGATGTTGTACGTTTTTGGAGCTGGTTTGTGGGTTGACTAGGACTGCTCTCACCATCCTTCTCCTCTGCCTATCTGAGATTTTTCTTGGCCTGCCACTTTGGGCCTTAACTAGAACTGTGCCTGTGGTCTTCCATTTCCTCACTTTGTTCCTCAAAGTAGAAACTGACAGCTGAAATCTCTGAGATAGCTTTTTGTATCCTTCCTATCCTAATTTTAATAACTACACCCTTATAATTAATAATCAAGACCTCACCTGAACCCTGAAGATACTCTTGTTTCCACATTACATATTTCACCCCTTTCATGTTTACAACCTGACTGTGACCCTACAGATGACAGATGTCAGGGTTTGGTTGCTAGTTAATGCTAACTAATATAGCTAAGAAGTACTGGTTGAGATGACTGTTCAGAGTGTACAGGCTGGTGACATTAGGTAACAAGTTTTCATTTTAAATCAACGTGTCTCCTGGCTAGTTCATTTACTACACAAGACTTACAGTCTGGGACGTGAAAAAGCGCCTGATGTCACTTTTCTTTTTTGATTCCATGACATTTAAAAGGTATAAAATGTGTTGGCTTGACATGAAAAGTGAGCAGGTCCTATGAAGGACTAACTTTGTCCAGTGCTTGAGGTACTTGAACTGACAGTCCTGATAACTGACCATTAATACACTGATCACCTTGGCCTCCTCAGTGTCTGGCAGTAAGTAAAATGAAGGACAGAGGGACCCATCGCAGTGGAACTGTGTTCTCTGAAAAGATAGTGTTCTACCCAACACTTTTGAGATGATTTGTTGGAGTTGGATATGAGGTGGTGGCGATAACCTAACACACTTGTCACTGAATGCAATTAAATCCTCACAGCAATGTTTTAAAATCTAGTAGAAAGCTTGAACAGTACCGACAGTTACGTCAAAAAATGCAGGATAAATTGCTTATTGGATGGTCCCTTAATAGTCCACACAAATAAGACATATTGCAAAAGGGTTTCTGGAGGCTCCATTAAGGATTCTATCATTGTGGCAAGCTGAAAAATGTTCTTTGAGTATCCATTAATAAAAGTGTATATCTAGAACATGAAAATAAAGTTATATTATCAGTCAACGCACATACACATACCTTTCATGTCTTTATTGAAGAAATGGTCTAAACTATCATGGTAATTGATGGGAAAAGCATGTGAATCTTGAAAAAAGTAAAAGGTAACGAGACAGATTGGCAAATTCATTCACCCGTCATGTTATTTTAAAAATTCACACAATTTTGTTAACCTGCTCTTTGGAAAGAATTCTGTTCAAGCACATTGTAGACCAATCAAATGTGATTTCTCCTCAGGAGAGCCGGAGAAGGTTAGAAAGGGATTTCTAAAGACCTCCACAAGTCCACTGTCAGACAGATAGTACACATAAAAGGAAGAAATTCAGTACCCTTCCCATTCTCTTTAAGAGTGGGTTTCCTACAAAGAAGAGTACAAGGGCACACCTTGAAAAAGCCAAAGACAATAAAATCCTAGGGTGCACTCCAGAATTAATGGCACACTCTAGTCTCTTGCCACATCTCAAAGATCAGTATAAGGGCATACTGCTGAATCCTAAAACAAGTGACAAAAATCCTTAAGGCTATATCGAAGGATCTGAAGTTATCTTATAGGCTTATTTATTCTTATAAGCTTATTTTTTTGGTAAATGTACACAATTATATTAGTAGAATTTGCAGCTTTGAAGCATGGTGGAGGGAGTTTCATGTTGAAAAGCTGCTTTACTGCCACAGGGCCTTAATAACCATTAGAGGAACTGAGGAACCAATTAACAGAGATGGAGACTTGAGTCACTTAGACTCAAGTATGACTTCAGCCATGAATTTGATGACTTGTGACATGATTTTAATAAGTGTTTCACTCGAAAAGACTCATTAGAGACATCTGACTGAGAAACAGGTAGCCGGTAAAGAGTTCTGGTCATTCAGTCGGCCAATTATAGGAGCACATTTGCTGGGCTGTGTAGAGCTATGCAGCACTCTGCCATGTGTTCAACTCACATCACAAAGATAAACATGACAATTTAAGTTTACCTCCATGAACTAGAAGCAAGTGAAGTTGAATTGAGCTTCAGTGGGCCTTCATAACAGCTCTTAAACTCCAGTCTGTTTTATCCATTCAGTCTTGAAGCAGTAATTACTGTAAAGTGTTTTTGCAACACAAAGGTAGCCAATAGGTAAACAGAAGAAACTGCGCTTTCCTTTACTAACAGAAGATTGTTCACAGCATGAGTGAACGTTGTAGGAAAAGCCATTTTGAATTTTAATATTCTCAAAATAAAAACAAATGTTCTGCCGTTCACAGCATGGAGTCTGAGTAGATGTCCAAAGTTTGGTTGCTGGGCAAGAACAATCTGACCAGTGTAGTGTGTTAGTACAGTAATACATCAACAAATTAGAATATTGTGACAAAGTAAATTTTTATTCATTATTTAATTTAAAAAGTAAACTTATATTTTATATCCATTACACATAACATGAGATTTTTTAACATGAGGTTTTTTTTTGTTTTAATGTTGATCAGTTTAGCTTATAGCTCATGAGTTGAGTAATATAAAGGTCAGTGAACCATTTGGTGGTAGTGTTGGACTGTGCATATGTCCTGGACCAGTAACTCCATAAAGCTTGTGAGCAGATGGAAGCATGAAGTGCTGTAAAATCTGCTGGTAGGTGTTGACTTTGGACTAAACACAGTGGAGCAACAGCAGCAGCTCAAAGCATCACAGACTGCAGAAACTGCACACTGGACTTCAGACACTTGGATTGTGTGTCTCTCCACTCTTCCTCCAGACTCTAGCAGCTGATTTACTAATGAAATGTAAAAGTGACTTTCATCTGAAAAGAGGACTTTGTACTGAGTAACAGTCCAGTTCTGGTTCTGCTCAGTCCAGGTAAGACACTTCTGATGTTGTCTCTGGTTCAGGAGTGTTGATATTAGGAATGTGACAGTTGTAGCTCTGAGAGATTCACTATTTATACTCTTTATAGTCATTTACTCAAACTCATAATATTCTAATAATTTGAGATTCTGGATTCTGGAGCTGATCACAGTTAAAATAAAAAATGTAGATTCAGATTTTTTGATGTATGACTGTAGTTTATGCTGAAGCTGATGATAAGATGAGATTCAGCTTCTGGAGTGATAGACTGTGCTCCTCACTGGTCATACACACACATACACACATCTATGGCCAGGAACCCTAGAGAAACCTCCGTATCAGCAGTGCTCAGCTGGTCATTGCTTAAAAAAAAATAAAAAATCAGCACGGAGCTGGAGCCTAGCCTGAAACAAGAACAGAGCTGAGCTTATCTCCAGGGGGGTGAGAGGACTTGGAGTTGTCACAAAGGCATTTAGCCATTGCACAGGAGTGATGAAAGCAGAGAACAAACCCTTTAAAAGGATCTTATCATCAGACAAGGCAAATACAGGAGCTACGCTGAGAAAACTACAGAGGAGGCCAAGATGACTGAAGATTTCTTGACTAAAACCCCATCAATACACTTCATATAAGCATGGCTGCTACTGAGGAAGCGACTTCTTCTCTGGTTTTGCATTAATTAAAAGCTGCCTGATAACCATATTACAAACAAATTTCTGATGTTAGAACTCCCTGGGAGCGGTTCAGAAGTGCTCCAAAGACAACAAAGACATCTTTGAGCTTCATTAGCTCTGACTAGAGGTCTAGGTCCATCACGCATACAAAAATCCCAATGGCCACTACTTGTTAAATGCTATATATATACATATATTCAAACACTACCAGATAAAAGACCATAT
Organism: Crenuchus spilurus; assembly: GCA_036984385.1. Lineage (NCBI taxonomy): Eukaryota > Metazoa > Chordata > Actinopteri > Characiformes > Crenuchidae > Crenuchus > Crenuchus spilurus. Next base: position 23,201 of record BRDA01008628.1, on the reverse strand, counting down.
GAACTTCTTCCGATGTACTCACAGATCTGATATATGTTTAGACGAAGCACATGAAGTTCCCACTGAGAGCAAAACACTTAAAGTTCATCACTCATGCGAGAGAAAGCAGTTAAGCTTTAAGCTAATGCTCGCCCTGCTTGACAAATTGGCTGAGCCTTTTGTCAATGCATAACTCAAGGCACAGCGCTGGTTGCACGCGTGGTGATTTAGATCTCAGGCGTGAAGAGGCACAACTGGAAATTAATACTAATTCCTCATTCACTCATTTACAAGCATGCCTAATGTCTTTGGTCACTGCATCAAATTTACATTCTGTAATTAGAGCTCAAAAACCCAACGAGTCGGTAGCACATTTTTTGCAACTTTGCCTGAGCCAGTTAAGAGGAAAATGATTCTCTGTTCAACTACATTGTCTAATAACTTAACTCAATATTGACCTGCTGTGAGAAACGCCTACATGACCTATTTTGGTAAGTTATGTATATAGAAATGCCCTTGAAGCTCATAGGATTGTTATAAAGAAGTAACACTAAACTAGAGCCAAGAGACAGATTCTAGCTCTTCTGATGCTGGAATCAGCTACCACATGATCTCAGATCTGCTCTGAATTTGTATATATTTAAGTCTAAAATTAGGCTTAAAACAGCTTTCTCAGCCAGGAAACTTCAGTGTGGCATAGACATGCTAAGCTTGGATGATGGGCGAGGGCTCTGGATGGGTGAATACATGAGCTGGGACCCAGGTGGACTGTTTAGTTTAGTTTGTTTATCTGTTTAAGATATATCTGGGTAGTGCCCAAAAGTGCCCATCGATTGCACAATGTACAATCCAGGTGGGCTCATCTTGGTCCCCTCACTCACCCTATTTCTATATTTATTTTAATGAGCTAAATCAAAAATTTCACTACATTTAATTAGATGTGTTTATTGATATTGTTTTAAAAAAGCCTTGCTGGCATAAATATGAATGCAGGAACTGAAAATGCACAATTAGAACACAGATGACACATCAAGCTTGTTTTATATAGTGTTTCACTATAGTCTAAGAATGTAATTTGCACCAAATAATCACACCTTTTATTGAATATTTTTCTAATTATAGCAGTCCAAAATTGATGCAGTTGAATCACCACCATAAAATCCTTGTGTTTTCACCCTATTATCAGTTTCAACCATCAAACCAAAGCATTCCACATCTCTTAAAACATGCATCTGCCAATGATGAAGACATGATGACATCAATCAAGCCAATCAATGTAGTCTCTTACCTGAGAGTGAATATCTCCACAGAGGAAAGCGCTGAGGCAGCCAGGAAGGCTGATACTGTCTCCCGCTGCCTGATGGGCCTGGAGGGCACCATCACTACAAAGTTGCTGTCCAGTCGTAGCTCAGAGAGGGGCTGAAACAGTCGTACACTGCCGATTCTCCTCATAGGCGTAGGGCCTGAAAAGTACCCCGCTGGCCCCTGCTGCTCGGAGCGTATGGAGCTGGCCTTGCGGGAGTCCTCTGAGTTGCAGTCACCAGTGTCAGTGGACTGCACCATGTAGTAGAGCTCCACGGGGGTCCCCTCAGTCTGTTCTGGTGCCCTCTGTCTACCAGGTACTACGCTAGGTGGACTGAACCAACTGGGCAATGGCTCCAGTTCTGCCACACACAACCCTAGATCACCTTTCAAACGGCAGGTTCCTCGAACCTCCTGTGTCTCATGGAAGGCAAACATTCGGACGCAGGGTAGCCTATCCACTGTGCTGTAGTCGTCCCAGTCTCGGCCAACTATGTAGAACAGTACCTGCACCTTTGGCCAGCTGGGGTGGATGCGTTCACTTATGATGAACGTCTGAACCTTCCAGTTGAATGTGAAGAGTGTAGAAGAAGAAGATGATGATGATGACGAGGATGGGTTGCTAAAGAGTCCTGGACCAAGGAGTTCCATGGGTACAGGCTGCTGTACGGAAAGTGGTCCATAACTAGCGTTGACTGTTGGCATCCTCCTGGCCTGCTGGATGAAGAATAGTTCAGTTCGAGCCTGCAGGCTGGAGTTCCGCATGATGTCCTGGTTGGCTTCCTTGAGGAAAAAGGCCTGCTCAGCGTTCAGGACCTGATACTGGACAGGCAGGTACGTGGGCATGGCGCCAAACCTTTGTAGGCCTTCCAACAGCAGTCTACCATCCATCACTGCCACAAGAGGATAGAAAAGAAGACAGGAAGAGACATCAGTCAACCTTCTATTACACTTGTTTCCTCTACAGCAAGACCTTTACCCCCAAACCCTAACTGCAGCAGCTGCTTAGAACCTCTCAGCACGCTACAAAGTGAGAGTCATTTGTCTCTGACTGTGCACAAACCCTGATCGCCCACTTTCCACACCACAATCCCATCTCAGGCAAAGCCAGACCCCCTTATCGACCGCCTGCTGCGCTGAGCAGCTCGCCGCAGATATTTGGGCTGATGAAGGGTCCCAAGAGGCCCTATCGATTTTGCGTCACTGTGCCTGTGTGAGAGAGAGGTGCAGGAGATTTGTGACGGCTGGTGGCAGGCCCACTGATCGCACACTCAGGCCTGACACCAGGCCACAACAGCGATACGGTGATAAAGCATCTTGTTGGCCTGGACGAATTACAGGGATTGTTTAACAGTCTTGCTTGTGTAGATGGATTGTGTCTGTGGCTAAAGAGATGGACAGAGTCAGGTGCGTAATTTGGTTTTACCTCTTACAGGTTTGTTTTTGCCTCCATCTATTACTTCTCTGTACTCAAAATCATTCACTCTGCTGTCTTTTCACTGTCCATGTCCATTACCTGCTGAGGAGTATATGACCTTTCACTGTCATAGACCTGTGCTGATGCTAGCTCACTCTCACACTGGTCACTGGTGTATTTCCTGAAAGCACTGCTGAACAATCACAGTAATAATCATGGTGAGAGAGTGTTCAAAATGACATTCTCTCTATCATTATGGCAGTTATTCACTAATGCAGGAAATGCACCCTTGATGAGTTATAACCATTTGAACTATCCCTCCTCTGTCCAATCACATCACTCTGCTCTCTCCTCTGCCCACAATCACATCACTCTGCTTCCTCCTCTGCCCACGATCACATCACTCTGCTCCCTCCTCTGCCCACAATCACATCACTCTGCTCTCTCCTCTGCCCACAATCACATCACTCTGCTCCCTCCTCTGCCCAC
>BRDA01008628.1:0-18384 GCA_036984385.1 Crenuchus spilurus | reverse complement strand
CCGTGACACCCGTCGACGACCCGTAGAGGTATTTCGAACACTTGTCTACCTTCGTACTTCACGACATTTTACATTTTACAGCACTTCATGCTTCCATCTGTTCACAAGCTTTATGGAGATGCCCAGCAGCTGCCCACAGTGCCAACATTACTACTGACCATCACATTACTGTGACTGATTGGCCTCATGAGCTATAAACCAAACTGATCAAAAAGTCTTGCAATATGTCAATTTATGTGTAATGAGTATAAAATACACGACAGTTTATGTTTTTGAATTAAAGTCTGAATTCTATATGTTTGATGTGTGACTGGTAGTCAGTGGGCATCTGACTTCAGAAAGTCAGTAGAAGTTTTGTATTCGATTATTTTTGAAGCCATTTAAAAGCCTGCATGTTTCATAAAACTTTTAGCTTAGGCTCAAACGGGAGCTGTCTGTTTGAATCCCAGAAGAAAAAGACTGAATCCTTTGAATCAAAACATTTCAAACATTTCAGTCCCTCCTCCATCACCAAGCCCTGTGGACACAGCCCTGTTCTGACCTCCAGCGGTCCCTCTCTGGAGAGAGACAGCTGTCATGGGACAGCCTTGCCATGTCTCTGCCAGACTCTCTACTTAGACTTTAGTGGAGCTTTTGAGGAGATTTAATTGCCTTAACGAAGGATGCTGAGGTGTTTGTGTGTCATCTCGCTGCCAGGAGGATGACAGATGCTCTTTAAAACTGGTGCACTCCCCCAGTGAAGTCAAGATGTTTGAACCAGAATCACTAGAGAGACGGGAGGGGGATTAATGATGAGGGGGTATGTTTACACAATGAAATGTCAGATAGACATACAGACAGGATGGATTGATCATTCACTATTGACAGTATTGTCAAAATGCAGAGTTTGACCAAATTAATCAAAGTTGATATTTAGCATTTTCCCCATTATCAGAATTTGTGCACAAATCTGTCTCACAATGACTTTAAAAACACTTCTTCAGCTCAACCACAGGGCTAAATGTGGACCACATGTTGACTAAATGTAGTTATACTTTCAGCATTTGGGGGGATGTCTATGACAAGGGCTCAACCTCTACACAGTCCACTGTATTATTTAGGATTCTCCATCTGAATCTGCATTCAAAAATCTTTTTTATTTAGAGTAACTTCATGTAAAATGTTATTTTATTTAAATAAGAACCCTTTAGTTTAACAGAAAATGTGTTTTATGATCTGTAACATAATAACACATGCTTACTGTTTACTGATGAACACTAAAAATGTCAGAGCTTTAAGATTTTTAGTCCCAGAAATCATTTATTACAGGCTGCACATCATTGAAGGGACTTTATGCAGGTTCATCTTACAACTCAGATTTGTGCCACAAGAGGGCGCCATTCAGCAGGACAAAAACTAAGGTTAGTTCTGTTTGTTTAAGACTCAAACATCAGTCAATGACTGCAACCAAAAGTCAATGTTTCAAGATTTCTAATTAAAGATATGAGTTTTGAGTTTATTTGAAGCAAAATTTTAATTAGGAGCCCAAATTAGACAGAAATGAACTAGTAGAAGGGTTTCAATGTTCATATTACTGCTCCCTATTGTGTGTATGAAGCTCTGAATGTAAGGAATAGACACTTGACCCGCAAGATGCCGATGATTAAAATCTTTCCAAGATATCAAAAATCAGTATGGCTTATGAAGAGCCAAATTTTCCTATGAAGCTTTATAGATCTGCTCTTCAAGCTCATTTGAACACCTTTGGACCCGAGTCATCTTATCCATCCACTGCTCAAGTTAATTTACACTAATGAGCAGCTGCGAGATTCTGTTTCAAACATTTATTCTTCTCTACTTCAATGCTTTAATAGTCCTCTTTGTATCACAGTCATATGGGCACAAGACGCTGGATCTAACATATCAGATGATTTTCTTAATCAGATTTCAAAGATAATTGCTTTGATTGAATTGAATAAATTTTCATTTCTGGAAATTCACACATAGAGCTTATTTACAGTGATGGGGTCATTACTAAAAAAAGTAATCCATTACAAATTACTGACTACTTCTCAGAAATTGTAATTACTGTACATATTACTTTCTGGACAAAGTAATTTCATTCCTCATTACTTCTAGTTTACTCTATAAAACACAAACTAATATGTACAAAAATGCTAAAGAACTCAGTTTTAGCTGTTTAAAAAAAACACAAGGGGATCATCTGCTCTGAATACAATATAATCACATCTAGTTTAATAAAACAGATAACAACACCTGGTGAACAAGTAAAACACTTACAGTTCAAAATAAAGTCTCTCTAAGTTCTAACTAAGTACAAGTTTTAAAATTTAAATACAAAAAAATAATTGTACTGAAATTTCCAGTTCCACCTTAAATGGTGCAGCAGTTAACATGCAAGTGACTGTATTTAAGGTGGAATGGGAAAATTGAAAATACAATTCATTTCACAACTTAAGACTGACCTGTCTCGGTAATATTGGGACTGTCTTCTTCAGCTCAAGGTTCCTTTATCCTTTAGTTTATAATATTAACGTGGTTACAGCCGAGTTTACACACAGTGTTGTTTATGTTTGATGAACTACAACATGCAGGCAGATACACGCAGCAGTACAGTACACCATAATGTCAAAACATGTTGCACAAACATGACAGCACACATCAGCAGACAGTGTGAGTGTAAATTATGCAGAAGCTCTGAAACCCACAATAACTACACGTTAAATGTATGTTTAATACACTGCACAAGTAACATTAGACAGATGGGTAAGGTAAGTATGATCATCTATATAAGGTCAGTAACTGTAATATGATTAGGTTCATTTTAACTATCATGATGGGTGGACAGTACATAGAAACATGTTCATACCAATATTTTGGTGAAGAATATTTCCTACCAACATTTGAGTGAACTTCACATTATCTTTGGAGCATTTCAACTGAGGCTTCAAATTAAGTTCGATGTTTAGGCATGCCAGCATCTGATTGGCTGAATCAGAGGAACTGTCTGAGAAATTTTATTTAGATTTATGCTAATATGAAAAAAACATCAGAAGCTTTTTCACCTCACTGATCTTTTACTGAATATATCCATCCATCCATCCATTATCCAACCTGCCTAATCCTTATCAGTCAATCAATCAATCAAAATGTATTTATATAGCACTTTTTACAACATTGTCACAAAGCAGCTTTACATATTTGGCATAAGACAAAATGAATCAAAACGCAAAACCAATGGTCACGGTTAGTCCCCTACCCCCTCACTTTGCACAGGGCAGGGCATTACACTTTCACAGCTAAGCCCAAGACAGGGCGCTAAATCCATTGCTGGGTGCACACACACATACACACACACGGACAAATTAGAGTACCCATTCCACCTGACCTCCATGTTGTTGGACTGTGGGAGGAAACTTGAGTCTCTGGAGGAAACCCACGCAGACACGGGGAGAACATGGAAACTCCGCTCAGATGAGGACGCAAACCCAAGACCTCAGCGCTGAAAGGCAAACATGCTAACCACCAAGCCACCATGCCACACCTTATACTGAATATAGTTATTATTTAAAATAAATACCATCCATCCATCCATTATCACACCCGCTTAATCCTTATCAGGGTCGCGGTTAGTCCCCTACCCCCTCACTGGGCACAGGGCAGGGCATTACATTAGTCAACTAAGCCCAGGACAGGGCGTCAATGCTTCGCTGGTTGCGCACACACACACACACACACACACACACACACACATGGATGTACAGTCAATTTAGAGTACCCAATCCACCTGACCTCCATGTTTTTGGACTGTGGGAGGAAACTGGAGACCCCGGAGGAAACCCACGCAGACACGGGGAGAACATGGAAACTCTGCTCAGATGGGAACCCAATATCCCAGTGCTGAAAGGCAAATGTGCTAACTAGGTTTGCAGGAAAAAATCGCTTCGAGCTCAAATCACGTTTCTCACATTGAAGGATTCAGAATCGATTCTCGTTTTCAAAAAATCGTTTTTTTTTTTTGCGGGTGCGGATGTGCCTTCTCAGCCACCGTAGTGCTAGGCAAAACAAGGAAGCAGCGTGAGCTATGAACAGGCATGCAAGCCAAGCCGCGGCAACCGTTTGGAAACACTTTGGATTTTACCGTCAACCCGGCCCGGGTAAGAAAGGGCTTGACGTGACTTGTGATTTGCAGAGATTGCAACGGTATTTTGTTTCGTTCGTTTTCGTTTTGTTTGAAAGAATCGGAAAAAAATCTATTCGTGACCCCAAGAATCGATTCTGGATCGATTTGTTCGATTCCCAAAGACTCGCAGCCCTAGTGCTAACCACCAAGCCACTGTGCCGCCCCTTTTACTGAATATAATTATTATTTAAATGTAAAAATAAATACCTTATGTATTTGATGATTAGCATTAAATAGTCCTCTGTTAAGGTTTTGTATATTTTTATATTTTAGCTTCCTCCCTCGTCAATGATTTCACATTAAACATTTGTTAATGCATACTCAATTGCCTGATTGCCTGATTGATTGATTGATTGATTGATTGATTGATTGATTGATTGATTGATTGATTGATCGATTAACTGATTGGGGTAGGGCTATGCAAGTATTTGTTGTGTCCCTACCAATATTAGACCAAATCTACACCCTTCATAGTACTTAACATTACTTAGTTACAGGTCAAAGTAAAAACATTACTATAACACTTTACTTTGTAGCAAATTACCCCCAACACTGTTTATTTCACTCCTCTGACACAGTTTCATATACTCTTATCCATTTCTCCCAACTGCAGTCTATGCTCTCAATGTGCTCTGGGGACATTTAAGCATTATTTTTGGGAATGTCCATCACTATATTCTGGGGGCAGACTACTATTGATATCTCTAAAGATCAAATTAAACACAAGATGTATTTTTAAAACTATTTCTCCCATCTCTGTCTTCCTCCATGGAAAGGAAATGCTCTTACAGCTGCTGAACTTGTATTAGTACAGTCCTGGAATCCCACATATATATTGGAGTCTAAATTTTATTAGATATTATCTAAATGGAGCTTTCAACAGTTCAAAAATATGAGGTTAAGCCAGGCCAACACGGAGGCTGGAACACTGCCCTTGTTAAAGTGAAATCATTAATCTTGTCTGTGTTACAGCAATATCTGTTTTTAGTATTACTCCTTTTCTTGAATTTATTTCACAAATCTTTTTTTTTGCCATATCTAATATGATTTTTTTAGTTTACTAGTCTTTTAACCAGGAGTGGGTAGGCTGTAGGAAAGTTAGTGAAAATAAAGATAATAGTTGACATAAAGAATGTGAAGAATGTGAACAGAAACCAAAGCCAAAGATGCTTCTTCTATGCAAACACATAACCATACTGACACCTTTTTTGTAAACTGTGTACTGTGTTTACTGTTCAAATTATGCCCTCACTGGCCATTTCATTAGGTACACATACCTTGTATCTACACTCTGTTCATTTTATTAATCGTGGGCTAGAGGGACATTAAGCCCTCTATTATCAGTATTGAGCTGCAGTGTGCAAGTGTGTTCTCCTTACAATACATTTGGGATGAGTTGGGGAGGTGATCATCCTGACCTCACTAACACTCCTTGCTGAATCAAATCCAACACTGAATGAGCAGAACCTTCCATACAGTGTATGCCAATTAGCTTAACGAGTAACTGTCCCATCCCCGACAGACAGACAGGTGAGTGTGAGCCCTCTCTCGGGCCGGGATGAGACTGTGGAAGTGTGGTAAGCTGTTTGACTAATGCTCTGTTAGCTATGGTAATGTGTCCGGCCCGCCTGCTGAGCGCCGCCCGTCTCGCTGGCTCTGATGTTGTCTTGTAGTGGTGATGAGCGTGTGTGCCGTGCACAGCCAGCCCTGCTCCCAAGGAGAAAGCAGTGCACACTAGTTCCACTTTCATGCTAATGCATGCATATTTCTAACCAGCCCTCTCCTCCGTCTTCCGCGGAAAGGGAAGCGGAATTTTCGTTCTTTTAATAGAGATCCGCAGAGGAGAAGAAAATATTCCTTTCAATATGGCTTTGCAAATTGAAAGCAGCAAAGCGTAGCTATTCTCCCATGTAATAATGTGAATTCGGAGGAGTGATCTCAACACTATGTGCGACTATAACCCCTCTCCCTAAATAAACAAATAAACAAACAAACAAATAAATAAGTGAGTGAGTGAGTGCGTCTGGAAGCAGCTTCAAGGCAGAGTGAGCTAAGAGCCAAAAGCTACAGCGGCCTCGCTTAGCGAGGTTGTCGAGGGGCCGCTGATTTATTTGGGCCGGGGCCAAACGCACACTGTCCGCGTGTTTGTTTTTATTGGTATTGAGCAGGAAGCAGCACAAGGTTGCTGGCAGCCACCCCACATTATGAGGAAGGTGATTAAAGCTCCTCTTCTCCGCATAGCCAAAGATGAGTGCGCTCAGACAGACAGCTCTTGTAATCACTCTTAATAGCCTTGTTGTTTGGGGCAAGCGTGTGCGGTAATGATGCTGGCACCCCAGTTCCTGCTCACAGGGGAACCACTATCCTTTCATTGTCTCACTGCTTCACAATGGGAGCACAACAGGTGCCTCACGGACGGCCAATGCGAAGGCCTTGTTTGTTTGCTTGCTTGCATTGTCACCCCATTCTCATCATATAGGAAGTCTTAATCACTCACCGCGGGAGGAAACAACCTGTAATGATTCTGCATTGATCTGAAGTGGCCCAATCACAGTAATGTACTCCACTATTCTCCACAAGTTTATAGCCTCCATTTCCATATTACGAACCTCATAAAGTCCTTCGCCGCTGCAGGTAGAGCTGTTTGCTAAATTAATGACGGGAATCAATCTGTTATTTTTTGCGCTCACTTGTTTTATACGCTCGTGTAAAGCATCTACGTATAATGAAGTTACCTTTCTATAATGGCTCGTATGCTTAAAGAACAATGCTAACTATTGGATGTTTCCAATGCAATGCGCTGCCAGGCTCGCAGCAGCTGATAAATCAAAGCACAGTGCAGGAAATGGGCACTCAATAACGCGAGTGCGATTCCAGCCTTGAGAGAAAATGATTCACACATTTATTTCTGGAAGGAGATAATAGTGATGTCTAAAGGAGCATATAGGCTATATGTTTTATTCTCAGAAAAAAAACCCCCACTATGTATCAAACAACATGGACAAAAAGTATTGGGACACATTCATTTTCTTCCAGCGTAAAAGTGCTTTTATTGGAGTAGCTCTCTGAAGGCTTTCTACTAGATTTTGGAGCTGCTGTGAGGATTTGATTGCATCAACAAGAAAGTTCAGATTGCTGGATGGTCACCACCTCCACCTCATCACCAGCTCATCCCAAAAGTACTGGATGGAGCAGAGAACACAGCTCAATGCAGGGGCTTTACACCCGTCAGCCAACAGGTTCCTGATTAGTCTTATTCTATTGGCAGTACTTCTCTACAGGGACCAGACAAGCTGTGTGTGCATCTGTACATCAGTGTCAGTGGGTGCAACTGAATGCACTGATTAGAAGGGGCGTCCACAAACATTTGGACACATAGCATAGCTTTGTGATGACAGTTCTCTGCTGAGAAGAATTCTAATCTGAGACTCTGTTCTATTATAATGATCTGTCTTTAGAGAAAAGCAAGCGTTGACACTTGGCAACGCATTAAAAGCCATATTTACATTACATTTACACAGCACCTGCATCTCGAGCACAAATGTCATGTGTGAATCACATATTTCACAAATGCACCAGAACTGTTCCGTTCCAGGCCAAAGGAACAAGATGAGGAGCGTAACGCCAACAACATTATGAACACCTCTAGCAACGCTTACCCAGGGTGACTCACGCAGAGGTAACACCCTGTCTCATTACTCCTGCTGTTGAAGACTTGATGGGAAAAATGTATATTCAACCTTCACAATCTGAGCACGGTTTTGTGTGGAGATAAAAGCTGATGAAACTGAACAGCAGGTAGCAGCAATAACCTCTAACAATGAACATAGTAATCAACAGCAGGAGTGATTATCAGACAACCTTCCATCATTTTGTGATCTGAAGAGCACAGGTGTAATTTGCGTTGGGGACACTGGGGACATGTCCCCATCACTTTTTGAGTACTCAGAAAATATTTTACATTATAGCTTGCTGCTGACGGCCGATACTATCAATCACTTTTTTTGTCGTCTCTGTTTACCGGGACTGTTTTTGCTGCAGCACCTTTTTGACCCTCAACCAGACATCATGCATCATATAATAATCTCTACATTTTCCCCTGCACTTCACTAAGCTAAGTTACACCCACGATGAAGTTCTAAGATGAGCAGATGTCTAACCTGAAAGATCACCACAATGATGGTAAATCTATTGCACACAAGAACTAGGCAAAATATACTACTGTGTTTATAGTGCTGCTTACTGCAACTCCAATACATTTTGTGATATATTAAGATAAAGAATGATTTCAGTTGATGTGAATGCTTTACGAAAACTTGTCTGGAAGGCTTGCACAGAGCCTCATGATTCATTAGAGCATGTGCGGGTGGTAGATCTCCAGGACCCTTAGAGGGCTCATTTGTTCAAAATTAGACTGGTCTGTTGCCTTTATAAGCCTCTAAATCTGGGGATGCCCAAGCCAGGTCCTAGAGACCTACCACTCTAGAAGGTTCAGATCCAAAACCCTTGACTCCGAAGGTCTTCATTATTTGGATTAAGGTTGGACCTAAACTGTGTGATAGATCTCCAGGACCAGGAATAGGCACCCCTGATTTAGTTAACAAACCATGCTATTTTGTACAAATGAGCCCTCTACGGGTCTGGAGATCTAGCCAACTGTAATCTCCCACACCTGGTCCTGGTCATGAAGGCTTTCAGGGTCACCAGAATAGTCAGGTGTATTGGAACTGAGATCTCCAAGGTGGTAGATCTCCAGGATCAACATCCTTAGAGAGTTAATTTGTACAAAACTAGCACCAGTATCACAATAGTGATTAACAAACAGCCCTAGGGATGCTAGCTGTAGTAAATCTGCTTATAAGAAGACTCACCTCTGCAAAGCAAAGAGAGGATGATCCAGGATGCGCAGGTGTGCAGCATCTTCACTATGAAGTTTTGGAGAACAGGTCAGAAGGTTCTGGATACTGTACTATGCGTCCAGTCACAAAGCAATGCCGCGAGCTTGTGTTGCTGTATCAGGGCTGTTTTTCATTGTAAATTGGTTAAGAAGAGTCCTAAAGTCTGGGCAATATTGAGCTGTTTGGCACCACAGGAGTAGTAAGCACATGAGCACTGACTCCAGAGTCAGCTCGCTGCGTACGCTGTCTTGGTTAAATCCTGAGCTGCTCAAAGCCACAAGTGTCCGCGGTGGTGTCCATTCGTCCTGTGCGCCTTTACGCACGGAGCGTGGTGCAAGAGAGGAGCATGACTGGCGCTAAAGCCAACATGCCAGCGCCTCCAACGCAGCCTGGGAAAGCTTTCAACGCCAAAGAAATGCCCTGTCACAGGAAAGAGAAAGCTGTGCGTGTGGCAGAGTGTGTGGCCATCGACTGTGCCATCCGAGACTCGTTAAAAGCCTGCAGTGTCGCAGCCTGAGAGAAGAAACAGCCCCGTTCACAAGCGTAGTCCTCCCTCCTCAACTGTGCCCATATCCACCGGACCTAAGCTGGCAGGGTGCAAAAATAAAACAAAAAGTTTGTTCCAAACACTTTGCATTGCCCGTGAAGTCCACACCGCGTAGTCCAGAGCCATGTGAGCCAGCTTTGGGCTCGGCACACAAAACAGCCCCAGTAGAGCTGGATGGAGGTGGTGGGGGGGTGAATCTGCGCTCTGATTGGACAATGTGCAGCCCGAGAGGTGGGGAGAGGGGGTTACATACAGCACACCCATGAATAATGCCTTTAACAGCCGGATCTCGTTAGGACGAAAAGAAGCCAACAGCCTGATATACAGACACGTGCGCAGCTTACAGACACGCTGCAGACAGACTGACAGGGACGTACTTTAGAGTATTATTACGCGTGTAATCCACAAATACACTTAAATCAGTAATTGTGGTGCATCATTTGTGATTTGAAACACTTTCATGGTGAATGTGGACGACAGACTTTGGGGGGGTACCTTCCGTTCACCCACTGTAAACACACTAAGAAACGACGTCGCCCTCTAGTGGACACATCTCGGAATTGCAGTTGTTTTACTTTTGCATTTACACCTCTGAAAAAAATATCCAGCCAAATCTCCTGATTCTGGATGCTGTGCTGGTCCTTCTCTGGGAGTCCAGTCAAAGATGCTATGACCTTGCATATCAGGGCCCAAGGGATTGTGCATGTAGTCTTAACATTCTGTATACTCCCCTTGGGTTAACCATCACTAAAGCCTTAAAATGAAGCAGCTTCTTTGAATTTTAAACCCAAATCTATTCTGCATGAAGAAATTACAGGGGAACCTTGGCTTTTGTCATGAATCTGTTGTAAAGTGTCTGATGACAACTGAAACAAATGATAACTGAAGCAATATTTCTCATAAGAAATAATGTAAATCCAATTAATCCATTCCAGACGCTCCAAAATATTAACAAAAATACATTTTATATAGAATAACTACAGTTTTACATACAAAGCACAATGAGAAATACATACAAAAGACTAATGAAATGGATAAATGGACATTTAACATCACTCTTACAGGTTTACGCTCTGTTTTAGAGAGTGCCGGTGTGGTCCAACCACATCCTTTGTATTGTACACCCGTTGTCAAGCAGAAGCACTGCGCACCATGGTTTTGAGTGTTATTAACCACAAACAAAGCCAGAATGAATGACAACGTGGGTGAGTGAGGAACATGTTTGTTTTTGCAAAATTAGTGGTGAGTCACATGTTCATGCCAATGAAAACAGGGTGGATGAACGATAACTGGGACAAAATTTCCTGGATAAAAGTAGACGATGGGGCCCTGAGTGGCTCAGCAGGCTAAGACGCTGACACTATGATCAGAGGATTGCGAGTTCAAATCCCGGGTCATGCTGTTTGCCATCAACAGCCGGGGCCCAAGAGAGCAAAATTTGGCAGTGCTCTCTCTGGGCGGGTAGATGGTGCTCTCTCTCCCCATCACTCTCACATTGCAATGTTCACTGGCTCAGGCGTCTACTGATTGGTCCATTCAAAACTAGAGACCCTGCGCTTTCCTCCAAATGCGTTGGGATGATGTATCAAGTGGAAGTTTGAAAAGAGGCGGTGGCTGCATCACATACAGCAGAGGAGGCGTGTGCATGACTTCACCGTCCTAATTGACTCTAAATGCATTTAGTAGCTAAAGTGGTTAGTTTGATGTTAAGATTCATCAAAACTTAACGGTTAATATTCACTTCAGATCTTTTATAAAGAGGCGTTGGCACCATAGAAGCAGTAAGAACATTAGCACTTCACATACATCTGAGTCAGCCTCCTGCCTCATACAGTGGTGCTTGAAAGTTTGTGAACCCTTTAGATAACCCTATAAATATGACCTAAAACATCATCAGATGTTCACACAAGTCCTAAAAGTAGATAAAGAGAACCCAGTTAAACAAATGAGACACAAACATTATACTTGGTCATGTATTATTCAACACTGTATGTGGAAAAACAAGTTCAGTGCTGAGCTGCTCAGGACCGTGATCACATCTCTGCACTGTGTTTGAAATAATCTCAAATATCCAGCACAACTTCAGACAAGAAGATCATTGAAAACCTCTGGAATGTGATCTAGAAGACAGATGGTCACGAGCCACTGAAGGTTAAGCCACTGCTTGAATTTTTGGGACCGTATAGCAAAGAAAACAAATATATGGATCCTTGATCAAACCAGTAGAAGCCCAGATAACCAAACTGAAGATCTTTTCTTTTGGACACATTATGAGAAGAACCAGAGAAGACAGCTATGCTGGAAAAGTTGAAAGTACAAGAAGAAGAGGACCAGCAAGAATATGGATGGATACAATCAGAGGGATTGTGAAAAAGACATTAAGAGGCCTGAAGGTGGGGCACCGAGTGGCTGAGAAGGCTAAGACGGTGACACTATGATCAGAGGATCGTGAGTTGAATCCCGGTCATGCTGTTTGCCATCAACAGCCGGGGCCCAAAAGAACAAAATTGGCAGTGCTGTCTCTGGGCGGGTAGATGGCGCTTTCTCTCTCCCTATCACTCTCACATTGCAGTGTCCGCTGGCTCAGGCGTCTACTGATTGGTCCATTCAGAGCTGGGAATCCTGCACTTTCCTCCGAGCGTGTTGGCTCCCCAGTGATGGTGTATCAGCGGTAGTTTGAAAAGAGGTGGTGGGGAGGAGGCTTGTGCTTGTCTTCACCGTCCCATATTCAGAGACAGTGCAAAGTGATGGGGAGAGCCCCCTAGCAGATGGGATGGGTTAATTGGCTACTACCACATTGGGAAGGGAATAAAAATGGGCAAATACTTAGAAATAAAATGTTTTAAAAAAAGAAGCCTGAAGAGGCAAACAGAAGACAGGATGTTCTGGAGAAACACTGTTCATATGGTCACCAGGAGTTTGAGTGGATTGGATATCACTTCAGGAGAATGTCAAATCAGTGTCACTGAAAATGATCCACCTGCTCTGTGGTGGTTCTGATCACTGTAGAACAGGTGAATAAAGTCTACAGAGAAACAGATGGACTACAGTCTGTAACTGTAGAACTACAAAGTGCACCTGTATGCTCAGTGGAGCTCAAACGGACAATGAGTGAAGGTCCTAATGAAGTGGTCAGTGACTGTATATTTAATGTAAACAGTATATAAGCAGACTGCTGAGACTATTTCATCAATAATTCAAAGTAAAGTGCCAAGAAGACACACCACTACATGGACTTCTGTCACTGCAGACTAAACCTAGTTTTAATCCTGAAAGCCTGCTATTTTAGACGGTGCTGAATATACAGGCACAAACATCTGAAGCAAACCCCATAGCACCAAGCAACAATTACTGTCAGGTCATAAAGGAAGGATGTGTCTCGAATTGGGCAAAAGAGGCGTCTTAAAAAGATCACATGCTCAAGCAGTTATTTAGATGAGCTAACAAGTCCAAATAGGCTGCACGGAGGGCGCCGAGATCTTTCTTCCTTTAGATGTTAGCAAAATGAGACTGCTAGTGCATTACAGTGCCAGCTGTCTTCTAATGATCAGCAGCAAGGCCTGTGTGAAATGTGTGTGTAATGAAAAGGACTGCTTCTCACTGTGTGGAGTAATGCACTTCACGACAGTAATGACCACAGAAACGGGAATAAGAAATTAACCTCTCATACACTCAGCAGTTCTCAATGTGTCTCCGTATACCTCCGCCTGAACTCCCACTGCTGCATCTTCTCTCTGGTTTCACCACATTCTCCAAGCTGATCCTCATGACCACTGCCTCTTAACACTAATGTCAGGTAATTAACATTTATCACTTTCCGAGCAAGACCTTTCCCCTGAAGAGACGTCTCGACTGACCTGCTCTTTTCCAGCATCCTCTTTCTGCATCTCACTCATTACTTGGCTGGCCTTGAGTGAGGAAAGCTATAGCTGTCTTATGCACACATTAAGCAGGGTACCAGCATGACAGTTCTGCGCTGAACTCCCATTATCTCATTAATGCTGAGAACACAAAGACGACTGGACTTATTATTCAGCAACATACCTCCATAACAGACAAAACACTGTCTGCTTTGTGTTTGTTTTTCTAAAGAGCTATCGCTGTGCAGGTCACGGCAGCACTTTTATGGTTACGACAATGTTCTGCTCGTTTTATTGCAGAATACTTTCTACTAGAACCAGTATGAGATCAGATTTATACTACAGTCCTACAAAGGGTTCCTCAAACAGATGCAGAGCAAACCACTCAAGAACCACATTTGGTTCAAGTAAACATTTCAAGAACAATATTGTTGAATGTCACATGAAAATGGTTGAACATCTTGGAAACGTTCAGGGATCATAATTCAAAAAGGTAAACGGTCATATATTTTATATTCATTTCACATAAAGTGACATTTCAAGCCTTTTTTCTTTGGTTTATAGCTCATGAAAATCAGAAATCAAAAATCTCAAATTCAGTAACTCAAATATCAGTATCAACATTAAATAAAAAAGGCTTTAATTCACCAGAAACTTTTTGTCTGAGTAACGACAAAGTTGTTCATTTTTATTAATCATTATAAAACTAATAACTAAACTATTTCCCAAAATAAGTCTTGTAGAAATGAATGCTTGTACTTGAAGTTAATTTGACATCATTAGGTTAATAATATGTATAATATATCATAGAAGACAATAATATCTGAATATGTATGAAGATGATTGTATGTTACATTATAACTAATATTTAATAAAATAATGAAAATGTATAAAATGAATGATGTAAGTCACATGGATGTTTTTAATGTGAGTGTCATTGGCTACAGACACTAAAACACTTCACATTTCTTCTGCTAATTGTGAGACGCTCCCTAACACTGCAGCCGCCGAGCACAAACACAAAGCTAAGCGGCTGTATTCTGGCTTCATCATAACAAGTGTAGTTTAGTAAAGGTTGTGCCTGTAGTTTGTTGTTTTCTTCCATTTCAACACCAAACAGTAACTGTGCTGGTGAATCTGTGTTTTGTTAACTGGTGATGAAAAGCACAATTCTGAATGTAAAATGAATGTTCACTATTAAACTAACATTACTGAAGTAAACTTACACTCTGGTTCCTGTTTATACTAGACAAAGGTAACAATGTCATTAAAAACTTCATTGTTCAGAATAAATAATTTTGCCTTTTCACTTATTTTGCCGAACACTAAAATGTTGTTTGCCGTTCTCAGCTGAATATTTTCAATTGCCTAATATTCGGTGCATCCCTAGCTTGACATATGTCACTTTACGTATGAGTATAAAATATATGACAGTTTAACTTTTTACTTAAATTATGAACACAAATGATATTCTTTGTTTTTGAAGATGTACTTATACATGAAACATGCAACATCATATAAAACAGAGGATGGGAACCGAGGACCAGTGTCCAGTACAGCTTGGTGATTTCTCTGCTCTGGCACATAATCTAAATATGGTAAATACTTACTGTTGAAAAACCAAGATTCCAGTCCTCCAGGACGGAAAAAAAGGTTCTAGACCAGGGATCATCAGTCCTAGAGGACCAGAGTCCTGCACGGTTAATGACTTCCCTGCTCAACACACCTGGATCAAGTCATCTGTCGATTTCCAGGTTGAACATCTAAAGCAAGAACCTTTGAGAAGCATTTGCACACAGGACAATAAGAAGTTTACTTCTAAGGTTTCTGGATGTCTCTTGCATGATGAAAATAGTAATTGGATGCAAATATCTTCCATAAGGTTCCACATGGATAAACATTTTCTGATGTAAACGTTACAGTATAATTTGAAGCTCAATAGTCACTTAAGTCTAAGATTGTCTATAATCTTAAGTGAAATAATCTTATTGTCTATAATAAGCCAGTGGTAATCTGCATAATTGCATTCTGGGAAGCTTCATAGTGCTATACCTATGTCAGGCCCCATGGGCCGGGAGCCTGTGATAACCATCTACTGCATGTTAATCAGTGATAAATATAGTTTTAATGGCTATTGGTCTCTGTGTCATGTTACATCCATCTGGTTTTAATAGGTATGGGTTAGATTGCCTTGAGGATCTGTGTGATTTCACTGTAATCCTACTCAAGATCTCAATGTTGCCCTGCAATCGAAACTGTTTGTTTTATCAGTGTCATATAAAAATAGCCAACCTTAATGACATTAGCTAATTAATGTGGTGTCTCATTCAGGGTTTAATATACACATCATTCCCTGAAGCCACTCGTTTTATCTCTGTTACACAAGCCAATTACCATGATGCCTGTGGGAACAGCGAAAGGAAAAGGCACTCAGAGGCAAAATAAGTACACTAATAATTACCAAGGAGTGTGATTTCAGTTTTTTGGGCAACATCACCTTTGCCTACAGGGATTACTATTACTAGCTACGAACAAGCATAGCGAACTGAAGCTAATGTTGTTTAGATTACAATCCCATCTCATGCAAAATTAATTTGGACAAAGAGTAAGAAAGAGATTTAATGATAAGTCGTGGAGGAGGTTAGATTAAAAATAACCAAATTACAGCTGTGATTGAAGCATTTATAAGCTATTCATTTTCAGTGCAAGACACATCATTAGCATTGCTGTTCACACCCAGGCTCAGTGTTCTGGATAACAGTCAGTCACCATCTATAACAGAGGTGCGCAATCCGTGAGCTGAAGTGTGTGTCAGTTCTCCAGGACCAGCATTGGGCTTCCGTGGTCTATAACCTTTATGAGCCACAATATGCCTCTAAATCAGAGGTGCCCAATGCTGGTCCTGGAGATCGACCACTTTGCAGAGTTTTAACACCTGATTCAGGAAATGAAGACTGAAAATTAGGTCCAGGTGTGCTAGAACTGTCCAGGATGGTAGATCTACAGGACATAGATTGGGCACCAATGTTCTAAACACACTATATGGACAAAAGGAGCACATGTTTATTCAACATTTCTTCTGAAATCCACTTAATCCTGGTCAAGATCATAGTCAGTCCTTTATCCCTTCACCGGGCATCTAAGCTAAACCCAGGATGGGGTGCCAATCCATCACTGGCCATTCTTCTGAAATCAATGTTCTTTCAAAAGAGTTTATTCTGCTTTTGTTGGAGTAACTGTCTCTACTGTCAAGGGAAAGCATTCTACTAGATTTTGGAGTTGCTGTGAGGATTTGATTGCATTCAGCAGTCATCCTCAACTCCCCAACTCATCCCAGAAGTACTAGATGGAGCACCATCATTCCGGAGAACACACACAGCTCAATGATGGGTGCTTATCCCTCTAGCCCATGCCTGGCATTAGATGTGGGGTTTATAGGTTCATCTTTATCTCCAGAGAGTCCTGTTCTATTGGCAGCGACTAGACAAGCTGTGTGTGCATTTGTACATGTGTGTGACAACTAAAAGCAGCTGAATGTGTTCATTAGAAGGGGCGTCCACAAACGTTTGGACATGTTGATAAAGCTCACTCACTGGTTATTGACAGTAGTTAGAAGGCAGGACATTGGTGAGATGATTCAGCAGTAATTTAAAGGAATCGGTGTGAAGTCTATATGAGATAGACTGCCGAATACATCAGTCCGAGTTACTACCGAGTCAGTGACTCACACTAATGTATGACCATTACAAGGATCAGTGCTGAAAGTAGAATATTTTTCCAGTCTTACAAACAAGCCATTTAGTCGAATCAGACCGGAAGCAGGAACTCACATTGTGTTAAACAAAGGAAAGGGACAAGAGCTCTTTTTTGCCTGCCTTGGGACTTCAGTCGAGGCCTTGATGGGTCCTTTTTATTGTTGTCAAAAGGTAAGAGAGCGGATTACTTCTCTCCTCAGTACTAGCACTGGTGCTGCTCTCTGAGTCATAAAAGCCTTTCACCCAGCACAGCCTGTAATCCAGCAAAAAAGTAAGTAAGACCGACACAAATAGATTGCAGTGTGCCCCTCGTAGCCTTTCCTCACATTATAAAACTTTTCCCCGCTAACCCAATCAGTGACATTCAGGTTTCGACTGGAGACACCTCCAAAACCATGGAGGGACTCGGAAGACTGATAAGAGCTGAGCACTTTCCAGAATGGGACTAGCAAGGTGAAAAAGAGGAATAAAGCCTGAAGAGCATACAGGAACATTCTGGTGTTCAGTGCAGACACAGTCTGTGTGATGTTACATGTGCTGAAAATGTCCAGCATGCAGTTCTGATCAGGTGCTGATGTGGTTGTCACAGAGACCTGCTTTTTGGCACCTGTTGTGTCTTGTCGGTGGACTTTGTTATCCAGTCAATCTGAGTGCAGAATTGATTAGTCATGTAGAGGAAGGACTGATTTATGCTGTTGTAGTGGATTGTTGATATTCATTAATGACAAAAAGTTATTCAAATGAATGCTACATCAGACAGACACATTGAACTTGGCTGGGCTCAACAATAACTTCTGAGTACACTCACTTCTCAGATAGCAGATATGCTTGAGTCTGATCTGTGCCACTCTTGGCACTTATAACTCCCTGGCAAGTTGTGTAGACCAGACATGGGCCAAATGTCATAAGCTGGGCTTGACTTGGGTGGTGGCAAGTATTGTGTGGACCAGACATTGGCCCAAAATCATGAACCAAGCTTGACTTGACAGAAAAATTAAGGGAACACTTAAACAACACAATGTAACTCCAAGTCAACCACACTTCTGTGAAACCAACCTGTCCAGTTAAGAAGCAACACTGATTATGAATCAGTTTCACCTGCTGTTGTGCAAATGGAACAGACAACAGGTAGAAATGAGAG